>APFE031225641.1:63107-141098 GCA_000404065.3 Pinus taeda | reverse complement strand
GTATATCATCAAGTGGAAGAACTTACCCACTGAAGATTCCACATGGGAGGACAAGAATTTTATACAAAAGCATCAAGAACTACTCAAGCGTTGAGGACAATTCTTTTTGAAGGAGAGGGGGCATGTTAGGCCCCTATACTACTAGTGTAACCCCTTATTGTTATTAGTACAACCCCCTTATTATATTGATGTACCCATGTAGTGCCCATATTGTTACTATTGTGCCCCATAGAAGCCCGCCATTGTTATTATTGTGCCCTTACATTATTATTGTTATGTTGGCTTTGATTATATTATGACCCCTTAGACTCCTATATATAGAAATGAGGTCTTTTCATTTATATCATCCAAGAATTGCTCATTCATGTAATGTAAAGGAGGTTGCCCCCTCGAAGAGGCTGAATTCTAAGGCGTTGATCTATCTTTTCTATCTCTTTTGAGCTGGTTTCATAACATATTGTATGACTAGAACTTACACTTCTTTATATAATAAGAGCCAGCACGTTTCCTGCATATGTTGTATTGTATTCTATGCTATCTGGTTTACTCTAAATGATATATGTATTGTTTTCTTACACATGCATGTATGTACTATTCTGTATAAGTATGTATGGATATTTCTGAAATGTGTTGTTGGTTTAACCATCACTTTGGATTGCTCGCTAACTTGCCTTCCATGTTGTGATGTATCTTTGCTTGTGTGTTCCCTTCCAAGCCGAGTACTATTACAGGTTGCCAAGGGGCACACTCATTTCAACCCCCATGTGTTAGAACTCCTCATACACCTTCCTTGACTCATTGCAGTTGTCACACCCTTGCTACCAATAGAGATATATTACTTGCCTCTATGTGAAATCACGGTCAAGGCATTACCATACCACCCACTGCTGGGACTCCTACACCAAACGGTTTGAGGTCTAATTGGGACTTCTTATCGGAGAGATCCCCTGACATGTTTGCGGGTCCAACACCATCAAAATTTGTGGCACTAGAAGTAGGGCCAGATGATAAGTTGTGTCATGTCATCTACAGTACAAGAAAAAAGGACATTGGTGAGGGGCGAAAAATGTCACACAAGCTCATTGGTGATGGTCAAAAGAGAAATCGTCACCAAAAACTGAATGTCACCAAAGTTGGCGTCGCCAAAAGTATAGGTGTTGTAGTGACATAAAGTTTGTCACCAATAATTATTTATAATGATGGATAGTGACCGTCACCATTTCATATGAGCAATGGTGATGGACCTTAGCCTCCGTCACCAAAAGTGGCATCACCAAAAGTATAGGTGTTGTAGTGACATACCAAGTTCGTCACCAATAATTATTTATAATGATGGATAACGACCGTTACCATTTCATATGAGCAATGGTGATGGACCATAGCCTCCATCACTAAAAACTGAATGTCACCAAAGGTGGCGCTGCCAAAAGTATAGGTGTTGTAGTGACATTCAAAGTTCATCACCAATAATGATTTATAATGATGGATAGTGACCGTCACCATTGCATATGAGAAATTGTGACGGACCATAGCCTCTGTCACCGAAAACTGAACATCACTAAAGGTGTTATGGTGACATTCAAGGTCCGTCATGAATATTGTTTATAATGATAGATAGTGATCGTCACCATTTTATATAAACAACAATGGTTTATTTTGATGGACCTTTAATGGCCGTCACTATTGGTGCATATATATGGTGATGTTAGTTGACCGTCACCAAAAAACGCATTGCCAGAAGTATTGGTGTTGTGGTGACATTCAAGGTTCATCACGAATAATGACTATAATGACGGACAATGATCGTCACCATTTCATATTAACAACAACGATTTATAGTTACGGACCTTTGAGGGTCGTCACTATTGATGCGTATATATGGTGGCGTTTGTTGACCGTCACCATTTCATATTTTTGGTGAGGGTCGAAAAATGTCACCAAAGCTCATTGGTGATGGTCAAAAGTGGCTCCGTCACCAAAAAATGATCGTTTCCATTCCATATGGATGTCAAGGCACGATGGAATCGAACCACCAACCTCCTACTTGTAAAGCAGATGCTCTTCCATTGAGCTAGCACCCTTTAAAGAATTATACTTTTAAGAATTAGACCTTGAAACTTCATAAATTGTAAATTCTACAACTTTCAATAAATTAAAGTCTTGACAATATTTTACTAAACAAGCAAAGCAGCATCGAAGCTGCAGGTCCCTACCTAATGGTTATTGAAGTTATGAAAAGTGGGTGGAGGGAAAAATAGTTATGTATAAGAGAGTCAATATGTTCAATTGAATACTCAATTGGAAGTGAAACTCTGAAGAGATTTATAACCTATAAATGACCTATAACTAGCAAATGCACCAAATATTGTAAAGGAAATGACATAAGTGGATAACATATGGAAGAAGAGGAGGAAGGGACTTGGAACCCTTGAAAATCTTGGCATGCCTTAGCACTTGGCACATCTTAGCTTGTTTGACATGTATTCGTGCTATCTGGCACATGTTAGCATGCCCTAGCATTCCCTAACACACCTTGGCAGTCATGAACTCAAAACTAGCATTACATTTTTTCATGACTTGGGAACCTTACATTCACTAGAACACCTTGGCACTCCCTAGTTGTTATGCCCTCCGTTATCCTCCACAATGTCCCAAGCTGATGAGGAGATCGACGGAGGTAACCACAAACCAATATTTTAGTTTGGTAGCTAGGCCTACCAAACTAGAGAGGGCTCTCTATGAAATCACAGCCAAGAGATGACTGGAATATAAAGGATTTTAGGCTACATAGATAGGCTCAGTTGGGTTCTTGGAAAATTTAGGGACTTGGAACTTTGTCCACCAGTGCCTTGTCTAGAAAAGACTTTGTCAAGGAGACAAGGACTTGGAACTCTGTCTAGGATAAAGCACCTAACACGCATGACAGAAGCTCCCTAGGATACAGTACCTCCTACCTAGAAGAGTGTCCCCTAGTCAAAATATAGAACCCTTCTCTACTGTGCACTTTTCTTAAAGATAAATCTGTGCATAAAATAGTACTAAGAAAAACACCTAAATTAAGAAAAGTGAGCATCTAAGATAAACTATAAAAGTATACTAAATATGGCTCTATATAAGTTTGGGAAACACTAGACAAGCATGCTTACATACAACAACCATAAGATTCCTAAAATCGATGTGCTTCTTTCATCGTTTCTATACCCTCACAGAAACACTGGAATCTGTAGCGTGTACCCCAAGTTTGTATGCATTTGTTGAAGGTGTAGATTGAAAGGATCTACTGGGATGAAGTACTATTGAAGGAGAAACACCTTCAAAACAATAGATAAAGTCTACTGTGCATTCAACCCATTTGCACAAAGACCAAGGCTGCTACTAGGTACACTTCTCCGCTGAATGGAAACTGCAATGTATTGTAGTTTTGATGAAGAAAAAACACCTTTAGTGCAACATGGAAAAAACTCTCACAGATATTGTCATTGTGGCCTCGGTTGTAGTTGATCTCATAAATATAGGTAGCAACTTCGATAATTGAAAAACCAAAAGGTGAGCTGCATAGATAATTTGAAATGACATATTTGGGCATACCTTATTATTTTTTAGGAGTGTTAGTATAGAAAATGCAAGATAGCATGTTGCGTCTTTATGTCACATGCCAAGGATGCGAAGAAATACATAAAATATTAAATAGCATGGTATAAGTTGATTGCGGATTTTTTTGAAACGGGAATTGAATTCTACTTGTGCGAGTTCTAATCTAGTGGGTATAACTTTAAATAAGAAATTGATAGTCATGGGGTTGAAATTGTCTCACAATTGATGAAAAGTCCCAAATTTGTTCACTAGAAAGAAGCAGAGCAAGTCGCCAGGTTTATGGAAGGGAACACCCTATTCATAGGAAGATAACTTGAAATTAGGGAGGCATATTATTTCTTGTCTTCTTATACATGTGTGCTTTGAAAAGACAACCACATCCAAAGACTCAATAACATCTTTGGTAATGTTTATAGGTGTGAAGCACTTCAATGCACTTTATTACATTGTTCAATGAATGAATTTATTTTGAGGTTGTTGAATTCTGCAATAAGACATGGAAGTGTTCAGAGAATATGTCTAATGACAAGTTAATATTTTGATAGTTTATACTGACAAGGGAGCATGAACCACACCAATAAGAATAAACATACCAGTGACCCAACATGATCTCTTCCTTTTTTTACTATTTCTTCTGATGCTTTCCTTTGATTCTTGAGATATGCCTTCAACAAAGGCACAAGTGGAATTTTTTCTACAAGTCCAAATGAAAAGACAAACAATAAAACATCCATTTGCCTTCGACTGCGCAATTTTTCCACAACATCTGCAAGAAACAAGACCAAACATGTCATGCAGGACCACAATCAACCAATTAGAAGCCTATAAAGTCTTCAAACAACTTGTATAAACCACAACTTTGTAAGCAATTTCAAAATAATTTAGAGCACAAGAGTCAGCAAGTTCACGAAACCTTTCTGTGAAGGCATATTAAGCATAATAATCATCTATATCTGAAGACTTAAATCATCAACCAACTAGTAAACAAACCTTTATGCATAGTTTTTTTTGCAACCCACAACTGCATAGTTTGTTTTGCAACCAATAGTCACAGAAGAAGGCTAAACAAATTGCATGTACCCAAGAAATTTGTATTTTCTGGGTTCTTTTAAGCGAGTAAATTTTAGGGCTTTGCTCCAATAATAATATAGAAAATTCTCATTTCAATCTTAAAAATATATAAAAATATAAATGTTATAGAAACTTCGCACATATCAAATTTTTATGTGTTCAATTTGACAAGATTAATGGTGAAAGACAAAAACAATAGTCTCTGTCATAGGTAGGGACTAAAAATAGATCTACTAAATGGGTCTAAAACATTTTATAGATAAGACACAAAGGAATTTATCTTCATAACCAAATATGAATGTTGGAGTTCTCGAAACAAAATAGCAAAATAGATATCTTTTATTTCTTAATATTCAACCATATTCCTTGACAATTTGAACGGACATAATCCACATTCACGTCAACGTTGACAACAACATCATCGATATGTTCTTCACTTACACATTTTGTTTCTTGAAAGTCTACAACCTGTGACAAATCTGCATACTCGGGTTCATATGACGTATTATTTCTCAATCCTTTTGGAGGACATGTTAACACTACATACCAGTGAGTCTCAACTGGATCTTGTACATAGAATACTTGTTTAGCTTGCGATGCTAGAATAAATGGATCATCTTGCCAATGATTTTTACTTAAGCATTTCTTTATATTCACCATTGTAAAACCCAAATCATCAGTTTTGATTCCTCTCTTATTTTATACATCAATCTAATTACATTTGAATAATGTCTACTCCATACAAAAATAGTCCAATGTAATTATTTCTCCTACCACTCCATAAAATGTTTTCTTTTGAAGTACAAGGTGTGCATCTTTGGAACTTGACCTCATCATTATTTGAGCTTCCATACATACGCCACTATTTTGGTTGGTTCTCTCATTCTCTATGCTTTTTGTATGGAATCTATAGCCATTGATTAGGAATCCCTTGTACTTATTCATGAATTTCCTGGGGCCACGCGCCAGCCATTTAAGTGTATCAGACACCTTTCCATCTCCTTCCACCTGTATAGTTTTAGATTTTTAAATGTAGTTAGAATTCATACATTCAACCTCTAAAAAAATATTTAATTTCCTACATGACAATATTCCCATACACTGATTTTTAAGTACACTTATAATATAAATAATATTGTTACCTATTGTTTTAAACAACTAGTAAAATTATGGGTGTGGAGTTTCTGCAATAGAGCTTCATCTTTTTTGTTTGGGTAATTGAGTTGGAAATCTCCATTTTTTGCATCCTAATTCAACAATTATGGACAATAGATATGGTGGTTAATGTGTTTTGATAAAATATGAATAAAATATTTTTAAAGGTCCAATATATTAAGCTATCCATGGATCTATGTTTTGTTCAACCATAAACAAAAAAAATAAAAATTACATGCCAAATATGTTACTTACTCTATCCATGGATCAACTTCGTTTGTGTGAAATAGAAACCACCTATGGGCTTGTTCCCAACTAATGTCATCCAGTTTTGAAGGAATTGGAATAGATAATGGATTTCCATCAAGGATAACTTCTTCAACTTCCTCATCCCACACTTCATTTCGACCATGTGTGGATCCAATAGCTTCCATACCTTTCAAGTATCCTCAAGAAAAATTTATTGATTCCTCAACAGTATAGCTTTCAACAATGCATCCTTCAGGCCTATTTTTGTTCTTAACATAACTCTTATATACATTCATGTTCCTACAAAATGAACAAAAGGGAATTAAGTAATGTCAAAAGCTTTCAAAAAAATTCATCTTGTTGTTGTGCTTGATAAAAAGTAAAGTTTCACGTACCTCTCAAAGCGGTACATCCATCTATATGCAACCAGGCCACAACATCGAAGCTCACGTACCAAATGTACATTCAAATGCAACATTATATTGAAGAATGGAGTAAATTACTTTTCAAGAAATCACATTGTCTCCACAATATCATTTTCCAAATTGTCAAGACACTCTACTGAAACTCATTTTGCACAGATTTGCCTATAAAAGTAACAAAGCTTACAAAGTGTCTTTCAGACAACAATTGGCAACACATGACGCAAAGCCACTGGGAGGGGTTGTTGCATTAGAACATGGAAATCATATGCTTTCATACCATGGAACTTAAGATCTTCCATAGATATATGATTTTTTGGATTAGAGCTGTAACCAACTGGCACCTTTAACATGAAAAGAACATGACATAGGGTATGTTTCTCTTTCTTTGAAAGAGTATGTGGTGTAGGTGGAAGGAATATTTTTTGTCCTTTTATTCTGGCCACAATGTTTTCCTCAAACCCATTTTCTGCAAGTCATCATGTGATTTTTTTCCATCTTTGGACCTCCCTTTTATATCCAAAAGAGTTCCAAAAATGCTTTCACACACATTCTTCTCCACATGCATTACATCTAAATTGTGGTGTATTAGGAGTTTCTGCATTCCAACACATCAAGAATATCATAACAATATTTAATATGGACAAATAGATAAACAATAAATTCAACCAAGAAATCTAATCACAATGAGGTCAACTAAGCAAGTTGCGTCGAATAATTACGCATGGTTGATGGGTCTACATACCTCCCAATATGATAGATTGAATAGAATTGATTGTTTCTTTCACACCACAACATCAGTATTTTCACCTGTTTTATTATTTCTTTTCCTTTTATTTGATTCAATCTTCCCCCAAATTTCTTCCTTTCCTTTTGTTTCCTTCAAAATATTTGATACTTTTACAATTGGAGGGGCATAACGATGCTCCTCCTTCCCATTAAACGATGCCTTTTGTGAGCGAAACTTATGATGTTGAGGAAGAAACCTCCTATGTCCCATGTACACACATTTCCTACTACAACTAAGGTACTTTGATTTTTTGTTCCTCCCACATATGGGACATGCATTATAGCGTTTTGTTGTGCAACCATCCAGATTCCCATAAGCAAGAAAATCATGGATCACCCACATAATAATTTCCTTCATGTTAAAGCATGTCTTACTATAAGAATCATATGCCCATACCCCTTGGTCCCATAATTCCTTTAGTTCATCTACCAAGGGTTCCAAATACACATCAATGTCATTGCCTAGTTGCTTGGGACCAGGTATTAACAATGTTAGCATACAAAAATTCCTTTTTGTGCACAACCATGCTGGAAGGTTGTATGTAACTAACACTACAGGCCAAACACTATATGTGCTGCTCAATTCTCCAAAAGGATTAAATCCATCTATTGCCATTGCAAGCCATACATTGCAAGGTTCGCTAGAAAATCTAGGTCGTTTTTCATCAATAGTTTTCCATGCTGGGCTATCAATAGGGTGGCGCATTTGACCATCATTGCTTGCATTCTCATGATGCCACCTCATTTTTTGTGATATGTCTGCAGAGCTATAATGAAAAATATTTTTATCATTTATATAATATATTATCATATAATAACACTACGACAAATGGTAAAGATAATACAAGAAGGGGAAAACTTGAATAAAATTATAGTGTTCAAGATCATACCTATACATTCTTTTTAGCCTTGGTGCTATGGGAAAATATCTTAACACCTTTGTTGGAATACCTTTCCGCACCTTTTAAGTTTGAGCATCGACCTTCCATCGAGATTTTCCACATGTTGGGAATTGATATTTACTTTCATAACTTCCTCGATATAAAACAAAATCATTTGGACATGCGTGTATCATATCATAGTTTAATCCCAATGATTTTATCAATTTTTTTGTAGCATATGTAGAATCTAGAAGTTTGTTATCTTTAGGAAGCACATCTTTTTGCAATTCTAACATTTGGTCAAAACTTGTATCAGACCATCCACTCTTCACTTTCAGATTGTATAATTCTACAGTGTCTGATAGTTTTGTGAAGTCAACACAACCTGGGTACAATGGCCTCTTGGCATCTTCAATAAACTTCTTATATTCATTAAGTTCATTTAGTACACTTGTCGATGCCAACCCCTCATTATCACAACTCTCATTGATGTTTTGATTAAGTCAACGATTGACATCATTCACCATTTCAAGCATTTGATCACCGGCTATGGTTGCATCATCATCATCATTTAGAGGTTCACTATTGTTCTTAAACAATGTTTCATGCTCATCAACCTGATTATCATAATCATGTTCCACAACATGTTCAATGCCCTATTAATAAGAAAATTAAAATTTATGTTAATAATTTTATGGTTTTTATGAAAATTAAAATCAATAGCATTTGGTCAACCTAGTCAAATAGGGCACTTGACTAATATGAAATGGCTTACCAGTTGAGATGAAATATGCTCGAGAACTTCATGTGGCTCATTTTCAGAATGTTTCCTGTCCTTATAAATAATAGATGGAATCTAAAGGAGACAAAGAAAAAAAATTGGAGTTTGCACGTATAAAAATAAGTGATATCTTTACTGTAAAACATATAAGGTTGAAACTAGATCAATTCAAATTTTTTTCAAGATACCTGACTGGGAATGCTCTCTCCATGCAGATACCAAATGCTATATTGTTCTATTATACCATCACAAATCAAGTGCTATCGTACTTTATCAAATGTTTGTACTTTCACTATGCCACATTTATTACATGGACATTTTGTGGACATCTTATTCCTTGAATGCTCCTCGACAAACTTTAAGAATTCCTCAACCCCATGTCTATATTCTTTTAATGTCCTACACATAATCAGTTTCAAGTCATATAAAGTTTATTGAGCACAAGTTACCACTGATACATTTTTTGCATATCACAATGAATAATCAAATACACAAACTATACCTATTTTTCAATTTCATCCAATTTCTTTTGTCCATTTGATAATATGTTCCAAGCTCCTTTGAAATTACGTCTACAAAGAACTATATAAGTTAGTTGATACTAAAGATAGATCACAAATAAACTAAAGATAGATGTTGTTGAAAATAAGCCTAGATTTGTAACAAAAAATTAGCAGCCCTATATAATGACACATCAGATGTAATAGAACCTTCTAACAATGTATTTATGTTGGTGCAATCCACTGTTTTGCTGGTATATGACTGCAAGGGCCACATTTATTCTAGACATACTCAAGGTTATAGTGTATTTTTTATCAGTCCTTTGGTACGATGCTGACCACTTATTAGACGAACCTGAAAATTTTGAGACAATCTAGAAAAGCCTGAAGTAAATTGCTTTTGTTTCCACACAAGTGAATGTATAGCTCCCCGAATGTGTGGTTTTGAGGGAAAAATATATTAGAATTTGATTGAAGGTGAACATTAAAAAGGCATTATTGAATTGCAGTAATGGACCTGAAAGAGGAATTGGCATTCACACTTAACCTTGGAAATTATGGGTTCACTTCAAGCAACATTTTATTTCCTCAAAAGCAAGCTACATGCATCGCTATATTTGGCATCACTATATTAACAATGCCTCGTTATCCCTCTGTCCATGATATCTTTAGCACTATAGACTCTAGACTCTGTTAATGGAAATTCTTGGTTGTCCTATATTAGCCATGACACAATGAATATGGTATTAGCGATATATATGTCATACTGTATGATATGAAAGGTGAGAACTGAGGTAAGCACTAAGGGAACATCTCAGCCAAAGTGAAAATTACCCTTTCAATCATATAAACTTCTTCCTTAACTTCTAAAACTATTAGCTGAAGTAAATGTGAATCTAATTTATTTATCACGAACTTGACTTCGTCTAATCTAGGAACCAAGTTGGCCAATTACTCGATAGATAGGTTTGACTTCTTGGTCAGCTAAGTTAATCTCCTATTAAAATTCACAATGAAGTTCTAAAATCTTACTAATATACCCAACAATTTGAGGTCATCATAGAATGGAAAAGAATTCTACATAATAGTGTACAAGAATATTCACCAAATAAATCCTAATGCCATATAAGCTGTGCAAGAAATTTCTAACTTTGTTTCATGATACTCAGCACACTAAATATCCACTTGGCACTGATGCTATTATCATAGAAACATTGATTTCAGGAAGCTAGTCTGCGTTGACATGGCCTAATAAAATTTTTATTTATCATATATATTCCTGAGGAAATGATTGTGACACCTTAGTTATTCTTTACTTTCAACTACTGTTAAGTTTCCTCTGCATACTATAGTCTAGTAAAGAACTGAAAAATTGGCATTATTGAGGCATGGTGCCCTCTCATTGAAAACCAACAACACTGCAAGATGGTATATATGAGTTGCAATTCCCTGATCATACTTTTTAGCATGATGATATTTTTTTGAGAATAACCACTTGCATCCATTCTTGTTATTTGGAGTTCAGTAGCTGGTGCTCCAAAGTTTGATCCAAGATTGTAACCGCAGTTGTTTTAATCCTCTCAGTACATGTCCCAATATACCAATCTCATGCAGGGCATAGGTCTACTTTTCCTGCTAACAAATGAAACTGAAAAGGGCAGAAGTAATCAAAAGTTGTCTTCTGTCTTTCCTGACAATCACTTAATATGTCATCTAAATGACCATTTCAATATATCTAAGTAATCAAGGTTCATGTGTGCAGGAACAAGGATTGTTATTTTTGAAATCAGAGAGAGTAGGGATGCACGAGACAACATAACATACATGTGTATGCAAAATATAAAAATCATATAGATATTGAAAAAAGATAATAAAAAAAGGAAAATTGACTAGTGCTAAGACATGAGATGCTGTGATCCAAACTATAAAACAAATTCTGTACCATTGGGTAGCAGTAGCAACACATTGCAATTTATATGGTTGTCCCAAAACACAGGGAAATGGTACACAATTTTGGAAAGTACAAATATTCAGGAACGTTAGTTGGTGTTCATAAGTATATTTGGGCATTAGACACAACGGTTAGGTCTCTGTAACGGTTTACCAGGAAAAAGAAAACACATATCCAACCTCTGTATGGCTATTGGACATAAAATAAACAGATTAAACCTCTATATAAGCTAGAGAGGCATCAAATATGGAGGTCAGGTGCATATGTTAGCTTACTGGATGAAGTCACATAGCAGATCAAGAGGAATAGAAAATGTAAATCAGACCTTAAATCAGGTTGTTTGGCATGGAGAATGCAAATAAAATCTTGAAAAACAAAAATTGGGCATGGGACTAGACCATAAAAATGAAAATTTCAGATTATTTTAAGGGGGGCATCCCTCTAGATTCTCCAAGGACATCATCCCACACCTGGGCATAGGAGGGATGGAGATATGTGTCCCCACAATGGCAAGAGAGAAGATCACATCTTCACGGGGATGCAACCTTGGCAACATAAGTACATAAATATGGTATCAGAGCATTGTTTAAATTTAATTTGCAAAATTGGCTAGTATTTAGTATTTACACAAAAGGGAGTTATCTCATGTGAAATTGGTCAGGGTAGATTTTTCCTTTCTATAGAGCCATGGTACCAAGGGCATTTTGTAATTTTTCCTTGCATGAATGACTCAAGTTTGTCATAGCTCTAAACATTATCTCGATATATTTAATCAATTTCACACTAAAAAAGTGAAAGACATCAGAAATAAGATTACCAAGTCCACCCTGGAAGAATGATTACATGATTAACAAAACCATATACACCCCTCAACTGCATTTAAAAAAAATCACATACAAGAAATTGCAGGAAGGTGACATGTTTCTTGTTTTCCAAGTATCCAAAAACATTCACTAATAGAAATCAAGCTAGGGGTATAAACATACTGGAAATTATGTCTTGCATAAATCTCTATTTTAAATCATAAACAGAAACTAGCTAACAAGGAAAATTCCTAGTACCAACAGTTATTAGCATATTCTGACAAACCTTCTGGGATGAAGTTACCATTTGTTTGTAGGACAGTCCCAAAATAAATATACAGTTTATTCAATTTTATCTAATATAAGTATTAAGAACATAAAGTACATGTGTTCCCAATTTCAAATAAGTGTTCAATGTGAATTTGCAAAGGATATATCTTTTCTCACCTGGGTAAAAATCAATCTGTCCTTTCGAGCCTAAGGTAATTGTTCTAATACTAAGTGGTTCAATTCGAGGTTTTACTAAGTGGTAAAGTTGAGTTAACACCTTATCCACAGCCCCAACTCAGATCCTAAAGACTAAGCACAAGGGGAAACAAAGTAGAAGAAGAAATCACGACCATAAAAAGGAATGTGTTTGGCATTAGCTTTAGGGTTCAATATCTCTCACAACAACATTAGAGGAAGTGATACTGCAGTTCGAGTAACATGATTAAGATATGTGCATCTATAAGCATTCACTGTTGTCTATGGATATTACTTTTACAAAACTCATCAGACTTCATGCTTCTTGTTGTTGCATAACCTATTTTTTATATACCACATTGTTCAAAGTAGGGATGAGTAATCTTCTTAGGTCAAAATTCTAATTTCATGTGTAGTATACTAAAACCTACAAGTTACTTACACCCACCCTAATCTGAGCACAATATTGGAAATAGAAGAAAGACACCTGCATAGTAAAAAAACACAAGAGAGCTAGTACACAAGCATGAGAGAAGATTGCTGGAAATATGTCCATGCTGTACAATCCTTTGTGTTTATGCAGAATACAAATTTGTGAGGAAAGTGATAAGAGATCACCAAAGCTATAATAAAATACAATAAAGTGGGTGAGGGATCAGTTAAGATTCAGTAACCCAAAAGAGATAAGGATCGAGTACAAAGTATAGAAAAACAAATACAATACATGTTTGCTGGACTAAGTCTCACCAATTTATTCCTACCGAGAAGAAGTTGTCCTCAAATTATGCCCAAGATGGGGAAAGCACTGCTCAAATGTTGATCTAGGTGGCTGCAGAGATACATAAGACAAAGTATTTATGAATGCTTGAAAATAAAAGTGTTCAGAATGATGTCAACCTAGGATTAGAGTGTATACTACATCGTTCTGATCGCGGTGGTGCAAACGGTTCGTTAATCCAAGTCTGTATGCGAAAGCTAGAAGTAGTCAAAGTTGGGTTGACTTTTTGATGATTGGGCAGCTTAAGGAGGCCACAATTTGGACTTTTTCTGGCCACTAGATTCCGGCCAACCTGGGCTGGATTCCGAGTGAAATTGTGGGGTTGTTAATTTGACTACCAAGGCCTAAATTTCGAATTTAAAAAAAAGGTGCATTGGTTATTATATAAAACAAAAAAAAATATTAAATTAAGGGGGGTGGGGGCCACCAACTGCAACCACCCCCCCCCCCCCAACACCATACCAATCAACATGACATGACATATTTGGGGGTCGGCGGGGGTCAAACTCGCCAGGCCCACGTGGGCTGGCCCCCCGAGCGGGCGACCCCATACATTAACATAACCACACCAAAAACAAACCAACGCAAACCTCAAAAATTGCAACGACCCATGTATAATAGCCCGTAGAGGCAGGTATGGTGGGTGAACCCGACCCAACCACCAATGTTAAGTTAAAAAAAAGTTTCTTATGCAATGTATAAAATGGGAGGAGGCAGGATTTGACCACGTGACCTCCCCCTTAATAAATGGAGCCCAAACCAACTCAACCAAACCACTTTCTTGTTAACTCCACCCACATAAATTTATATAAACCTAGAATTTATTTAGTGCATGGGCAGATGGAGGAACCAGGAGCAGGCATGAATTTTGAGACAGAGGAGGAAAAATCTTGGCACGCAGTGCAACGCAGCATTTTGTAGGGGGTGAAGTTTCACTTTGTTAGATTTTGACATATTTTATATGGTTTCAACACCTCTCGATGCCACAAATGTGATGGCACTGTCCATTTATCCATCAAAGTTCTACATTTTCAGCCACTTTTCAGTATGGACGTGGAACCATGATTGCTACAAAAACAGGGAGCGGAACCATGAGCCTTGAAATTTTCTCGAGGAGGTAATTTTTCTCCATGTCGAAATATAGTCAAGTTTATACTTGTTTTTGATGGTTTTCCACAGGGATCGCAATGGCAAAGTCAGATTTTCCATTTGAGTTGCAAATTTCCAGTCCACCCATGGAGCAGAATCTTTGAGGAATCAGGGGGAATCTAAAAGATTCCTTGAGCCCTAGATTGTCAACTTCTCAGAATTCAGGTTTTGGACAGTCAATTTTGCACTATTTGATGCCACAAACCTGATGGTGAATTCATATTTCTCGTTCTCTCATTCTATTCTTCAACCACTTTTCTAAGTGGAATGTAGGTGTCAACATCCATGTACGAGCAGTGATGCGATTGATGCTGTGAGATTGATGGTCCGAGTAGCTTCAACAGTTTGACATCTACTTCTTCAGATGGACCTTGGTTGTGAGGTATATGATGTGTTCATGTACTTCTTCTTTATACATTATGCTGCACAGATCCTTGTTGATGCCTGATGTGGGATCTTGTTTATTACTCGTTTTTATGATTCTTGCTTGATGTGACGCGGAATCGCCTACGTGATGTACTTGTTGTCATGATTCATCATGTTGTGTTTTGAGATCCCTTTGTTGTATGTTGATGGGATACTCATGTGTCGCCATGCATGTTTGTTTTGAGATCCCTTCTATGCCATGTTGGCGGGATGCTCATCGTGCATGAGTTTTGTGTCATACTACTAGGAGTCTTTTGACTGAGAGTTCCTGTAGTGGAACATCTCTTAGAGCCACTCTTGCGTGAGGGCATTTTCCTTGTATGATAGTGAAATCACCTCTATGTACATCATCACTATTGACAACACTTAATGCAGCGGCCTACACCATCTTCACAACGGGGCCCCGAGACGTAGTCCCTCCTAGACGAACTTCGTTATCAATGACTTATGTTTTTATGTTGCTGATGATTGGCATGTTCCTCTTCTTTATAGCATGCAGATGTATTCGTTAATGTTCTTTTAAAAAATGCAATTTAACACATCATGAAAGTAAAAGGTCTTGGAAAGGTCCTTCGTCACACCTGGACCTGGATCAAGTGGTATCAGAGTGGTCTTTGCGTATATGTGAATTGCAGCGTGAACAATGGAACATGCAATGACAGAGGATGAAAAAGAGATGTATGAGACCATTCTCAACATTTCCAAAAGGGTAGAGATCATGTATGAAACTCTACAGAAAGAGACAGAGGAAAAGGAGTGATTGCAGCTTCAGTTGCAAGCCACAGAAGAGGCCATGGAAGAAATGAAGCTAAACAAACATAATCTTCAAATAGAGAACATTGAATTGAAGATTCTTCTACATGAAGAGAACGAGGAAAAACAAAGTTTGCTATGACAACTGCAAGAAAAGGACGAGGCCTTGGAAAAGCTGTAGTGAGACCCATGTGAGGTAAAAAGTAGTTCTCCATCTTCATGTATGTTTCATGATAATGATTTCGTTGTTTTTGAAAATCATAACACAGGAATTGGCTCCAAACTGTTGAAGAAAATGGGGTATGAAGGAAAAGGCTTGGGCATTAATGGCCAAGGCATTATCAACCCCATCAAAGTAGAGGAATTATCGTGTTGAACAGGACTTGGGTATGTCAAAAAGGAAGTTGGGGAATGTGCCACGACAGTTAGCGAACTACCAACAACGGATGATGAGAAACCCTCATCAGTTCTTTCCAAATCGAAAGAGGAGGTAAAAGATGTTTATTTCCTTTCGGTTTCATCGTCACATAGTATGAATTCTGTTGGAGATGTGGAGATCCGAATTACAAGGACAAACATGGCTCCTTACCAGGATGAGGCCCGAAGAGGAAAAATAACTTGGTGTCAATAACCAAGGCATAACTCAACCTTTAGATGTTATGTAGAGATATCAATTTCTAGGCTCGAGATACACTAAAGGAGAATGCTCAAAGGTTTAAATTCATCCGAGACATTGTCAAAATAATCGAGGAAAGAGAATGATGGGAAAACATCCCCATCATCGCATGGTAGTTTCCATTGCAGGGAAAGAGCTGAGGAAAGCTCTCAATGCCATACTTACACCAGAGATAGCAAAGAAAAGTATAACCACTTTCGACATGCAAATGTTCATTTCGATTATGATCATGTTGTTAATAATGAATGTAAAATATGGCATCGAAAAACATGCACCTTTTGTGGATTACATAACCATACATTTTCTAAGTGTTGGAAAAGAATGGCAGCACACAAAAGGATGAGGTGTGAAAGACCCTCTCAATAGCGTGAAAAGAAACAGGTTAGGTAGATATGGAGGAAGAAAACCTACTGCAGTCATTGCGATAGAAGTGGCCATCAAAGAGCCACTTGTTGGAGGCTCCATCCAGAGCAGCACCATAAAGACAAAGCGTCAGTGTGTGAACCAGATGAAACATTTTCTCGACAAGAAAATCCGCCACAAGGAAGCGACCCATTCACATTGATAAGTGAAAAATGGTTTCTAGACATGTTGTCATTTCATGGTCATTCTTTTGTAAATCATTTGTTGCATTTTAAAATGTAAAAGTGATGATGTGTTTTCCATCACTTGTTCGGCAACAATGATGTCTGGTCATATTTTGAGTTGCATGTTAAACTATGGAAGTGATGTTATGTTTCCATCACTTATCAAAACAATAGTGTTTGGTCTTATGTTTGTATATCATGTGTTGCAATGATGATGTGTTTTCCATCACTTGTTGAAGCAACAATGGTATGTTGGCCTTGTTGTCGTAGCTGGCGTCTTACGTCCATCTTGATGTAAACTTGACTTTTGTGTATGTGCTATAAACTCGTGGCAAGTGTGGGATGTTTGGGTCATTAGTTGGTCATGAAAGTCAAGCATGTAATTTGCAAAACAATGTACTACAGGTTGCATGTGTCGGCTCATCGCTTAAGACTCCGAAGAACAAAGGTGAAGGAGATGGAAGCGAGACCTTTCAGGACGCTTGTGATGCTGACAAGGTACAAAGAAGTTGTAGATTATTTTTCATGCTTTTGGAGGACCAAAAGCTCCTCAGTGGGGAGGATTGATCCAAGAGGCTCCAGAGATACATAGGATAAAGGATTTATGAACGCTCAAAAATCAAAGTGTTCAGAATTATGTTTACCTAGGACCAGAGCGTAGACCTTGTCATTCTGATCGCGATGGTGCAAACGGTTCATCAATCCAAGTTCGTATGCGTAAGTTAGAAGTAGTCAAAGTTGGGTTGACTTTTTGATGATGGGGCAGCTTAACGAGGCCACAATTTGGACTTTTTACGGGAACGAGATTCCAACCAACTTGGGCTGGATTTTGGGCGAAATTGTGGGGTCATTAATTCTACTTCGACGGCTTAAATTTTGAATTTAAAAAAAAGGTGCATTGGTTATTATATAAAACAAAAAAAATATTAAATTAAGGGGGGTGAGGGCCACCAACCGCAACCACACACCCCCCCCCCCCCCCCTCACACACACACCATACCCATCAGAATTATACACATATTTGGGCACCGAAGGGGGTTGAACCTGGCCAACCCACGTGGGCTGGCCCCTGAGCAGGCGGCCCCATACATTAACATAACCACACCAAAAACAAACCAATTGCAAACCTCAAAAATTGCAACGACCTATGTATAACGACGCACAGAGGCAGGTACGATGGGTGGGCCGCCTAAGGTAGGCCTGACCCAACCAAAAATGTTAAATTAATTTTTTTTTTTTTTTCGTTATGCAATGTATAAAATGGGAGGAGGCAAGATTTGACCACCTGACCTCCCCCTTAATAAATGGAGCCCTAACCAACTCGGCTAAACCACTTTCTTGTTAACTCCACCCATAGAAATTTATATAAACCTAGATTTTATTTAGTGCATGGGTAGATGGAGGAACCAGGAGCGGGCACGAATTTCGAGATAGAGGAGGCAGAATCTTGGCATGCAGTTCGAGGCAACATTTTGTAGGAGGGGTGAAATTTCATTTTGTTAGATTTTGACAAATTTTATATGGTTTCAACACTTCTCGATGCCACGAACATGATGGCACTATCCATTTCTCCATCAGAGCTATGAATTTCTTGGCCCCTTTTCAGTATGGACGTGGAACCATGATCGCTGCAAAAATAGAGAGCGAAACCATGAACCTTGATATTTTCTCGAGGAGTTAATTTTTCTCGATGTCGGAATATTGTCAAGTTTATACTTGTTTTTCACAGTTTTCCGTAGGGATCACAATGGCGAGGTCAGATTTGCCATTTGAGTTGCAGATTTCTAGTCCACCCATGGAGTAGAATCTTTGAGGAATCTAGGGGGAATCTAAAAGATTCATTGAGGTCTAGATTCTCAACTTCTTAGAATTTAGATTTTGGACAATCAATTTTGCACTATTCGACACCACAAATCTGATGGTGCGTTCAAATTTCTCGTTCTCTCATTCTATTCTTTAGACACTTTTCTAAGTGGAATGCAGGTGTCAACATCCATGTCCGAGCAGTCATGCGATTCATTCCATGAGATCGATGGTCTGAGTAGCTTCAACAATTTGACATCTGCTTCTTTAGATGGACCTTGGTTGTGAGGTATATGATGTGTTCATGTACTTCTTCTTTATGCATTATGCTGCAGAAATCCTTGTTGATGCTTGATGTGGGATCTTGTTTATTACTTGTTTTTAGGATTCTTACTTGATGTGATGAGGAATCGCCTACATGATGTACTTGTTGTCATGATTCATCATGTTGTGTTTTGAGATCCCTTTGTTGTATGTTGATGGGATACTCATGTGTCACCATGCATGTTTTTTTTTAGATCCCTTTTATGCCATGTTGGCGGGATGCTCATCATGCATGAGTTTTGTGTCATAATTATAGGAGTCTTTTGACTGAGAGTTCTTGTAGTGGAACATATCTTTGAGCCACTCCTATGTGAGGGTATTTTCCTTGTATGATAGCAACATCACCTCTATGTACATCATCACTATTGACAACACTTAATGCAGAAGCCTACACCATCTTCACACTAGGGCCTGGAGATGTAGTCCCTCCTGGACGAACTCCGTTATCAATGGATTATGTTTTTATGTTCCTGATGATTGACATGTTCCTCTTCTTTACAACATGCCGATGTATTCATTAATGTTCTTTTAAAAAATGCAATTTAATACATCATGAAAGTAAAAGGTCTTCAAAGGGTCCTTCGTCACACCCGGACATGGATCAAATGCAAATTAGGAAACCCACTTTTCTTGAGTGGCCAAACTGCCTTTGCAACCCACCAAGTAAGTGGTGAAATGGCAACACCGAGTAGGTATGGTGTGGGAATCAACAAGTGTATCTTTATTTAGAGCACACTAAAAATATAGAATTATGGCCTCCCAATGTGCAATTAGAATTTGGAATAGGTTCCTCCGAGTGAGGTGGTTCATATGGGCGATATCTCAGAGGATGAAGGTGGATAACGAAAATGCAGTATAGAAAAATAAATCGCAAGTGAAAATATCAGCAGAACATGACAGAGTTCCGACAACAAGAGACTGTAAATAAACATGTTATACACCCCTATATGCCCTAGAAAGAGATGGTATAGGGAAGAAACAGAGACAAACAGAGTAAAAGGAGACAAGATACCCAAACAATCCTTCCAGATGCAAAGAAACCCAACAATAATAACTAGTGGAAGAGTATCATGCACCAGATAAAACAGTTGAAACAGCCCGTAGAAAACTTCACCCCCTAAGCCAGGCGAAACATTCCTGGAAGTAAATGAATGATGATAAACAGTTGCACACAGGTGCAGTCACTGGAGAGGCCCTGCTTCAGGAATTGGCCTGCTCACTCATTTCTATTTTCCTAATCTCTCACTGGCGCCCCATTAGTGCAGTCTATGCTAGTTGAATGGAAGGTTTGTTGTGAAATGCACAAGGGTTATGGGTGGCTTTGAATGGCGAAAAGGGATGGGGAATAATATGGATCATATGTTGTAGAGACCAACATTTCCCAAATTTGCAGAGCTACTGCATTATGTTTCTACACATATCTCTGAGTCTAGCTGGATGAAGTATTTAGATGTTTTTGTAGATAGACAGAGTGGAGAAAAAAACAGCAGCCTTGAAATTGAGAAGTAGCAAACAAAAAGCTCGAAGTATAAACACAATGTTGAAAAATACCGAAAATATTAGCTGTCGAGCATTACAGCCAAGGAAAATGACTCTTCCATGGCTTCAGATGCATCGTCTGGTCTGCAAAATCTGTCTCTACCTATCAGGGACATTGAGTGTGGTTAGGAACAATAGGTTGCTTGATCATTTTTCTCCGTCTCTAGAGATAAAATTGATGCTCAAGACAGACAGGGGGATTTGGAATCTTTTGGTTCATGCTCAACAAATAATGTCTTAGATCTGCAATCTCAAAATTAATGCATAAAATTTAGAGAGATGAGATGAACGAAACTGGATGGGTTCTAAAGTTCAATAGCAATGCATAAAATTCTGAGATACGAGATTAATGAAACTGGATGGGTTGCCGCAGCCCAAATTGACATGACATTTTTGGGAAATGTACTGAGATTAGTTTGATAGGGGTTTTCTTCTATTGTGGCCCAGAAAGAAAGATTGTACTAGCAGGCGCAATGACAATCTGTTCAGAGTGCACTTTGCCACTTCTGCGAAATCCATTGAAGCAACAATGATCACCTCATATCGACCCAGTTCCGATCTAACCCAGACAACTCACCTCATATCCACCCAGTCCCGATCTAGCCCAGAAAAAGCCCATACAAATTATGATGGAGGACAAAACTAGAGCGCTGGAATATCAAAACCAAAATTAAGATTTGAATGATACCGCCAAAACCAAATTAATATTTGAATGCATTTCGATACTGCCATCGATTGATTTATGCTATGTTGGTAGAGATATAATAAATATTAATTAAAATAAATAAGAAATAGAAAAAAGGTTACAATTGAGAATAAATGGTATTTCTTCTTAAATTAATGTTTTAAAATCTTCTTGGATGCAGTCTAATAAGAAATCTAGGGAACTAATTATGTTGTTTATGAGTTATTTAGAATAATAGGTTATCAAATGTATTTATTTCAATATTAAATTTTCTATACTTATTAGCAAAATGAGGATTTATGGTGCACCATTCAACAAAGAGTTCACTGGGAATGCTTTTTCAACTAGCATGCAAGATTAGGAATTATTTTACATCACATAATATTGTTATATAAGAGTACATGTTATCCATAAAAAATAGTAAGACATGTGATAATAATATTGTGTTCCTCTTCATACCTAGTATCTTCAACTATATCTTTGACCTTTGCTTCTTCAACATCTCTATTCAATATTTGTCTTCAATATTTATTATTTCACCCATCAATTGTTAAAGTGGAAAATTCTAACAAAATAATTCTATATCCTTTTGAGGTAGAAAAATTCAATAAGAGTGCATAGATTCAAAACTTCAAAATTATAAAGATATGGTATCCACACAAATCATTCAAATAAACTCTCTTAAAGGTAACATTTAATTCTAATTTATTCTTATAATTAAATGTGACAAGCTCTATTGTAATCAATTTCCTATGAACAATATGTTCTCATACCATTTAAATGAGATACCAGAAAGATTCTTTACTTAATCCATGGGACCACTAATGAAATTATCAGACCAAAGCCATTAAATAAGTCACCATTGATGAAATTTGTTGGATGTGATTTGGGATTTTATCACATATGCATGTAATCTTCGAAAACACATCTTACAAAATATCACCAAACATATTGATGTAATCCATGGGACCATTCATGAAATTATGAGGCCAAATCCATTAAAAGATTTACCATTGAGAAAAAATATTAGATGAAATTAAGGCTTGGGATTTTATCACTTAAGCATGTATTCATGTTGTTTGCACTTCCAAAACATGTCATCAAAACTATCACCAAACATAAGATATCATATGCCATGAAAGAGATTAAAATTTACATTTTTGTTGTAAGTTGTGCATTTATTATTGACATGGAATTCTTCATAAATTTCACTTTTGATTCATCCCTTCTAATTCACACAAATTTCGACCATTCTTTACCTTTCCTCAAATTTGGCCTCTCAAATCCATGTCACTACCATGAGCTTTTTCCACTACCTTGACACAATTCAAACTTGAAACAAATTTCAATCTATGAAATTGAAAACCCGCTTGGGCCTCTCGAACTTGCCATTGAAAACCTCCACAATGATAACGCTCACCTTGGTGCAAAAAATGGTGATGCATTTCTTCTACTTTCAAAATGAACCTTTGTGGGCATCATTTTCTATGGGCACACAATGTCAACATTCAACACAATCACCATGTTGCACAATACACTCATAATGTGGTTTGGAGATTGTATATAAGCATGTGTTCCATGACATACTCCAGCAACCTAACCCCTTTGTTCACTACTCTCTCTTGATAAATGAACTTGCACGTGGATCTTAACAGACATGCACGTTGTCTTGAACTAATGCAACTGTCAATGGTCTTCTTCAATCAACACACAAATTTAACCTATCAAACAAAATGATAACTCTGCTATGAACTATGATGCAACCTTCTTTGATTTTTTTATACGATAATAGTTATATATAAAATCCACATTCTCATGTCCTTCATCCTTGTAATCTCTATGAGGCTATAACCATGAATAATAGAGAAATTTGGCACTTCATGTTTCAATAACATAGTAATGGGTGGAGGAGAACCAGTGGTCAATATCTTTACCTGAATCAATATCCGGCATGAGGACAAGTTGGAGGGGTTGTCCAACTATATTCCATGGATGGAAAGGATCAAGTTGGTCTTGTAGGTCAACAAGATCTGGGAGCACCAAGAAAGCCATCAAGAAGCCAACTGATCTAAAGGAGTTGGAAGTGTCGAGGAATAACACTGCACATGAGATGTGGATGGCTCTTCAGAATTTGTTCCAGATTAAGAATGAGAAATGGGTAATGGCATTGGCGGATAAGTTGAAGTACACCAAGTTGATACAGGGTGAAGGAGTGACTTCGTATCTGACGAGATTGTCTAAGGTCAAAGATGAGTTTGCTGTCGTCGATATTAAGAAGACGAAGGTAATTATGATTAGTTTCGAATCGATGCGAATGTAAACCCACTTTGAACACACCATGGGGGATCTGAAGGGAAACATATGATGCTCTTCTACATATGTGGTTAAACAAAAAGGCCCCCTTTCATTTGCATGAAGTGTTCCTTGTACAAATCCATGTTAGAGTCGAGGACCTGAAAAGATGAAGTCTAAGTACATTAAATGTATTGTCTATAAATAACCTGTCTAACAACCTGTTAGTGTTAGTGTCTTCACATTGCCATCAGTGATCAAAATTTACTCTTTTGCATTTCATACTAGGAGTCCCATTCTGATGAGGTTCCATTCCATTAGGTCATGGATCTATTGGCATTATGATACAGGTGTTGTCCTTGATGGCAACTCACTCAGATGACAGATCATAGTGCAACAGGTCAAGAGCAAATAATTAATGATCAGAGAGAGGTATACGCAGGTTAATCTTGATGAAAGTGCATATACACACGGGTTATCAGAACTAAAGGTACGTATACGTACACACGCAGGTTCACAGAAGGAAATGCGCGTACATGTTGGAAAACTAAGTTTTGCTCCGTGGTATTTGGTCCATGGTATTTTGGTATTGGTCCAAAGTGTTGACCACAAGTATTGGGTCCAAGGTATTGGTTCTACGTGGTTTTGGACCATGGTAATGAGAGAGGCCTAAACCTATATAAGGAGAAGATCATTAGGCCAAGAGGAGCAAGTGTGTAAGTGATGAATATCTGATGAAGTGTGAGATCTAGTACACTGGTTATGGGTTTGTAATGCTTGGATCGATCTGAATCAAGGAGGCTCCTATGCGGTTGATAAAGGTTGATGGACCGGGATCTTGAAGACTAAAATGTATTATCATTATATGGTATGATCATGGATAGATTTGAATATTGACGCATGTTTTATCCTTTATATTTTATGGTCTGGGTATATTTGAAGTTGGAAATTGGAGCGAAGGTATAAGTAATTATCTTCAAATCTGTACGCGGGTTCTCCCAGGTGAAAGTGCGTGTACACACTGGTTTAACACAGTCAAGTAGTGTATACATTATGAGATTTGATATTTCAGGTTGCTGTTGGTTCTAGTGGTTGTTGCAGAGTTCTGGGCTCTGGTTTATGTTCTGGTGATTGTGTTTTGATGACAGGGTTTCAGTGATTCGGTTGTTGGGTGATTCAGAGTTAATGATTGTATTGTAGTAGTGATTGCCTTGTATCTATGGATCCAGTCTGAAAATGTATGAAACGTGGTCCCTGGAAGAAAAGAGAAGGTTGTAGCCTTTTGCAGGTAGAAGCCTACGTACTGGTATAACACTGCACCAGTACAGAACCATTGTAAAAAGAAGTTTCTTATTAAAAGAAGATAGAGACGAATTGCAGTAGGTGGTTTTCACCCACATTGGGTTTCCACCTTATATCATGGTGTTCATGTGTGCTTCTTATGTGTGATGATCTGTTCTGTTTTTACTGCACCTGTTTACTATCTACATGGTTAACAATGTTCTGATTAAAGATCAACTCACTGAATCATAAGTTTACTGGATATACGATATTTGCGTTAAACTCAGTTGCGTATACACGCAGGTTGCCTTAACTAAAGTAGCGTATATGAATCAGAGTATGAAAATGAAAAAGTGTTTGATTTTCTAATACTGATTCACCCCCCCTTCTCAGTATTATTTCCAACAATTGGTATTAGAGCAGGTCCTTCAGAAGAAGCTTGATCGCTTGAAGGAAGATCCACCAGAATGGGTAATCAAGAAAGAGAGGCATCCATCAGGCCACCAATTTTTGATGGAAGCAACTTTGTCTACTGGAAGATAAGGAACACAACATATCTACAATCACTTGGAACAGATGTTTGGGGAATCGTGGAAGGAGGATATACATATCCATCAGCAATTCCTACAGATACAACAGAGAGAAAGCAATATGAACTCAATGCTAAAGCTGTTACTGTCTTATTGGGAAGTTTGTCACAATCAGAATTTGTCAAGGTCATGCAGTTCAAACCACCAAAGAAATATGGGACAAAATCATTCTAAGCTACGAAGGAGATGATCAAGTAAAACGTGCAAAGCTTCAAACTCTCAGAATATGGTATGAAACTCTTAAGATGCATAGTAATGAAAGCATAGCTAATTACTTCCTGCATATAGATGAGATTGTCAATTGTATGAGCAATCTGCGTGAAGAAATTAAGGAAGTTTTCCTAGTTGAAAAGGTTTTGAGATCCTTGTGTGCTAAATTTGAATCCAAAGTGTCTTCCAGAGAAGAAAAGGAGGATCTGCAGAAAATCACTATGACGCAGCTTCACGAAATCTTAACTGCTTTTGAGATGAGAATAGGAGGACCATCAGACATGAGAGAAGTTGCATTCTAAGTATTAGCAAATGGAAAGGAAATGCTCAATGAATCAGGATACATTTTAGAAGAAGAAGATGAGGTAAATTTTGTCAAGAACCTTGAACGAGGATCTGGAAGGTTCAAAGGTAAGCTACCTTTCAAATGCTTTTCATGTGGTAGAGTTGGTCACTACGTTGCTAGATGCCCTCATAACAAAGGAAAAATGTTTGAAGAAGGTAATAGAAGTTATTATACTCATGATAAAAGTAATGACTCATTCAATAGTGATGAAGACATTAGAATTCTCATGGCATATGAAAATAAGGACGTAGAAACAGAAGAAGTTACTAGATTAAAAGAACAGGAGTAAGGGAGCAGCGGCAGGATGTAGTAAAAGATCAGAGCATAACAATTCAGAGACTTGAATCGAAGATACTCTCTCTAAAAGAAGATCTTAAAGAATCAAAGAAGTAGAATAAAGAAGCTCTTGAAGAACAAGAACATGAAGTGCTCGAATTAAGGCAACAAGTGGAAGAAGGAAGAAAAGCTGAAGAAAACATAAGGAAACAGTATCTGGAAAAGGAAGAACAACATCAGGTTGAGGTAAATATCTTAAAAGGCAAATTAGAAGAAAAAGGTAAATTGTTACGATTTCAAGACAATACTAAGATTTTGGATGATATTCTTAATAGTCAATGATCCCCTACTATCAAAACTGGTCTTGGTTTTTATGAAACTGTCGAAGGTGAATCTAGCTCACAAGGGGAGGAAAGGAATTCTAATACAAAATCTGAAATGATCAGCAAGGAGATAAGTGGTCAACTCCAGCAGCAACCAAGGAAATCTTTTATTCCTAACGGTGGAAGTGATAGACGATTATTTCCTTCGATGAATAATGTTGAATGTTATGTATGTCATAATCTTAGACATGTTGCAGCCAGATGCAGAAGTAGAATGGTTCAAGATTGTCACACGGAAAGATTATCATGTTCCAGGTATTTCAGGGTATATTGTTTTGCTTGCAATATGTTTGGCCACAAAGCAATTGATTGCAATAGAAGGAACACGAAACATGTAAGATGTTATGCATGTAACAAGTTTGGACATAAAGTAAGGGAATGTAGGAGCAAAATTCGAACGCCAAAGCAAGAGGATCATACATAATCTCAATTCCAGACAGAATTAGAGCAGAAAGATGTGGCATAACTCAGTTAGTTGACATAACAGACACAGGGGAAACTGAAAGTGTAGACCTTCAGTGTTCCAATTTCCATACGCAGATATTATGAAGATAAGTCGCGTATATACACGAGTTAGAGGCTGCAAAGTCACGTATATGGAGCTCAGAAGAAAAAGCAGCAGAACAGACTCAATAATGGTTTGGTCATGGTATATGATGGTTGGCATAGGCTCAGGGGGAGCATATACTTCAAATAATGCATTGTTGGCATTATGGTTAGAAGTCTTTGGTGATGATGCTTATGTGGCTAAATGATACATCTTGCTGGTTGATCAAAAGAATGGTATTGCAGGTTACAAGACTAGATGCTGATGCTTATGGTGCAGATCATATATGGTGTATGACAGTGGCTAATGACTATCATGGTCTTGAATAGATTGCTGGTCTTTGTTATAAAGACCTTGCATGTGCTTAGGGGGAGCATGGACAGATTGGTACATCTTGGCATGTACAAAGGGGGAGCTTAATCAGAGATTGTAGTAGGTACTCAGGGGGAGTATGGACAGCATAATGTATATCAAGGAAGAGAATATCTTGTTCTGCCCTTTGCCCTTGATGTCAAAGGGGGAGAGTGACTTGGTGTGGTTGTTGCCATCAAGTCCAAAGGGGGAGATTGTTAGCATTATGATACAGGTGTTGTCCTTGATGGCAACTCACTCAGATGGCAGATCATAGTGCGACAGGTCAAGAGCAAAGAATTAATGATCAAAGAGAGGTATACGCAGGTTAATCTTGATGAAAGTGCGTATACACGTGGGTTATCAGAACAAATGGTGCGTATACGTACACACGCAGGTTCATAGAACGAAAGGTGCGTACATTTTGGAAAACTAAGTTTTGGTCTGTAGTATTTGATCCGTGGTATTTGGTCCATGGTATTTTGGTATTGGTCCATGGTAATTGGTCCGAAGTGTTGACCCCAGGTATTGGGTCCAAGGTATTGGTTCTACGTGGTTTTGGACCATGGTAATGAGGGAGGCCTAAACCTATATAAGGAGAAGATCATTAGGCCAAGAGGAGCAAGTGTGTAAGTGATGAATATCTGATGAAGTGTGAGATCTAGTATAATGGTTATTGGTTTGTAATGCTTGGCTCGATCTGAATCAAGGAGGCTCCTATGTGGTTGATAAAGGTTGATGGACCGGGATCTTGAAGACTAAAATGTATTATCATTATATGGTATGATCATGGATAGATTTGAATACTGATGCATGTTTTATCCTTTATATTTTATGGTCTGGGTATATCTGAAGTTGGAAATTGTAGCGAAGGTAAAAGTAATTATCTTCAGATCTGTACGCGGGTTCTCTCAGGTGAAAGTGCGTGTACACACTGGTTTGACACAGTCAAGTATCGTATACATTATGAGATTTGATATTTTAGGTTGTTGTTGTTTCTAGTGGTTGTCGCAGAGTTCTGGGCTCTGGTTTATGTTCTGGTGACTGTGTTTTGATGATAGGGTTTCAGTGATGCAGTTGTTGGGTGATTCAGAGTAAATTATTGTATTGTAGTAGTGATTGTATCGTATCTATGAATCTAGTCTGAAAATGTATGAAACGTGGTCCCTGGAAGAAAAGAGAAGGTTGTAGCCTTCTGCAGGTAGAAGCCTGCGTACTGGTATAAGACTGCACCAGTACAGAACCATTGTAAAAAGAAGTTTCTTATTAAAAGAAGATAGAGACGAATTACAACAGGTGGTTTTCACCCACATTGGGTTTCCACCTTATATCATGGTGTTTATGTGTGCTTCTTATGTGTGATGATCTGTTCTGTTTTTACTGCACCTGTTTACTGTCTACATGGTTAATAATGTTCTGATTAAAGATCAACTAACCGAATCATAAATTTATTGGATATATGCTATTTGCATTAAACTTAGTTGCGTATACACACAGATTGCCTTAACTAAAGTAGCGTATATGAATCAGAGTATGAAAATGAAAAAGTGTTTGATTTGATAATACTGATTCACCCCCCCCAGTATTATTTCCAACAGGATCCATTGATGGTAGGGTTTGCCTCAGTTTTCCCTCATGGTATGTACTTTCTGATCTACCTCCATACTTTTCAGTCATGATTCATGTTCATTTTTGCAGTTCATTCCATCAATTACATAGGGTTTGGTCTCATTAGGTTTTAGGGTCCCACCATGGTCAAAATTTGATGGTTACATGCCAATAATGATCAGCAAGGACATGAGGTGGCTAATAATGACTGCTACTCCTAAGCATCTAATGATGTTGCCAAGAACCTGCCACTGCAAAAAATCAAGTCATCATGAGCACCAATTCACCTGCAAAAGCAAAAGAGAGATAAGCACTAAAACCCTAAATTCCTCTCCCACTGAGCTAGGGTTGGCTATGGGATCAGAGATATTTGAGCAGAGGAGGCATAAGGGATATCAAAAGGTATGAGGCCATTTCATATCATCAAACATTAGGTCTCCATCATTTGTCGCGAAGTCATTCCAAGGAACAAGCCATTCACCACACATAAGGGACAGTTTTTCTTCAAACTATGTTTCTGAGCAAAAAAAGATGAATTTGACAAAAGTAAGAGAGGTTTTTGTCCATCATTCTCCCAAGAAGAAAAATTCCTTTCAGTGTTTACACAAGTTTCATGGTTTGGGAGAAATGTCGAAAACATCATTTGCCTCAGGAGGGTTAATGCACCTCCGGAGTGACCTTGGTAAAATCAAATTTTCTCCTAAATTGAATGATCAAATGACTTGGTTTATGAGTCAAATGATAAGTATACACAAATAGATTTCCAATGAGCTATTATGAGCTCAATTTTAGTTGAGGAAGATCTTCAAAATTTGACTGCAACAGCACTCTGCATTTAGGCAGCCTCATTCTGCACAGTTTGACCAATCTTGGGAGATTTGACTTGTGATAGTGTAAATGAACTCTAAATTCAAAAATTCAAGATGTTCTGGAAAATAGACTCACCAGGCTTTCCAACGAGCTATCACAAGCCCAATGTGGACACTAGGAAGGCCTTCAAAAGTGTCCTGCAAAAAGGCATTATGCACTTGGGAGGCACTACACACCTGGTAAGGTTTTCCTTTTTTAATTTGCATTGGCGTTATGCACCTAACTGGCACTACGCACCTGGTAGCCAAGCCCCAAAACACCCCAAAATCACTCAATTTGATTCAAATCTCTCAAGTTACCTCTTGGAAAGTAAGTAAATCAATCCTTCTTGTTGAAAAGGGTTTTGCATCATGTTTTGGTGATGTTTTCACTCATAAAGTTAAAACCCTACATATAGAGGTGTAGTAGAAATAATACATCATTTCATTACTGTAAAATATTAAAATATGCTTACAAACAGAAATGGAAATAAACTAGCTAGGGCGATGGTAGCTTATCTCTCAGAAGAGATGTGATGGCTACATGCCTCTGAACTGTGTTACAATGAGTCTTGAAGGCCGATTTATTGTTGAAAAACAATGGAAAACCCTAAACATCCAAAAACCTAACCTTAGAAGATGAAATGCCAAACTGTGGGCCCCGTTTGGGTAAATTGGTATATCAACTTCCCGGGGTCGTAACTTTGGCATACTATCTCCGTTTTGACATGCACAATATCTCGTTAGAAAGATCGATTCGAGAACTACAACTTTAGGAAGAGAAAAATTGGTCCATAGACCCATGTTGTTCCCAGAATTCCAAAAAACGTCGTTTAGGGCCTCAAAATGGCTTCAGAAGTTCAATACCTAAAAAGCTACTAAAAATAATAAATTGTACTACAATGAAGGAAACTGAAAAGCTAAAAGAAATAATGGTGGGGCTCTAAGTGGACTTGGCGGGTGGCCACCAATATCCACCTGGATCATTCCTCCCCCCTTAGGAAGCAGTGGTCCTCATTGCGTTGAGTTCCTCCATGAGATGAGGAAAATTCTGCGGAAATTGGTCCCTGTTGAGCCACTTGCTCTGGTGAAGGAGTTGGCCTGCTTTGACAACTTGATACAGTTGGATATTTTTCTAGCAAGTGTGCTTGATCTGTGTGTCCATGATCTGATCAATTGCAGCTTGTTCCATGCAATCTGAATTTAACTCGGTGGGTGTGAGCTTTTTTGCAATGTCGGATGTGTTTAGTAATGGTGGAAAGTATGGTCGAAGGCAGTCCACATTGAACACTGGGTGCGGGCCAAGGAATGGGGGAATGCTGAGCTCAAATGCATTGTCTCCCATAGCCTTGGTAATGGTGTAAGGACCATATCAGAGTGGTCTGAGTTTCTGATAGGCTCCTGTAATTTATTCCTTTTGCAAATGCAACCAGACTTTATCACCCACCTGAAACTTGTGTGGCACCCGATGTTGATCATGTCACTTCTTGTACTTGGCATTTGATTTCTCCATAATGTCGTGGACCTACTGGTGAATATGTTGGATGTGCTCAATGAAATTGTTTTTCTTATCTATTTCGAATTGGACACGAGTCGAATCTGCACGAGTAGTTGGAAATGGCATGGCCGCATCAATGGGACATAGTGGCTAGAATCCCAAGCCCACTTGAAAAGGACTATGGCCAATGGAGCTATGGAGAGCTTGGTTGTAGCTACGTTGAACATAGGGGAGGCTCTCATCCCATGTGCGTGGATCTTTTGAGTTGTACATGCGTAAAATGTGTACGATCATCTTGTTGACAACCTTTGTTTGGTCATTAGTTTGAGGATGGAAGGTTGTTGACTTAGTGAGTTTGGTGTCCAGAATCAACAAGAGATTGGACCAAAACGTACTGAGGAACCTGTTGTCTTGATATGAGATGATAGACTATGGGATCCCAAAGTGTGCCCACACTCGTTTAAAGAAGAGTTTAGCAGTGGCTTCTGCTGTGATATTCTTTTTGTAGGCCACCATAATGGCCATCTTTGAGAACTTGTCGATCAACACAAAAACACAGTCATTTCCATGCTTAGTAGAAGGAAGGCCCGACATGTAATCCATGGAGATGGATTCCTAAGGTCGACTAGGGGTAGGCAGAGGGGTATAAAGGCCTTGCTTCTTGATGGTCGGTTTGGCAATGTCACAGGCAGTTCATGATCTGATGTACTTCCTGACATCTTGTCAAAGATTCGACCAATAGAAATACTTATGTAGTATTGCCACTGTTTTCTCGACCCCGAAATGCCCAATAGCCCGACAATAGTGTGCTTCCCAAATCATCTTGGCAAGCTCGCTTGAAGGAACACAAACATGACCCAAGTTGCATAACAAGGCATCCTGGAGGTGAAAATCTGGAAGATGTTGACCCTCCAAGAGTGTCTGGTGTGTGTCGCTGAATTCTGGGTCACTTTTGTAGAGAAGTGGCTAATCAAAAGTCTTGTGCCCACAAGAGTTTAGCACGGTGGGTAGCGCCATGATCATTAGTTGAATGAGGCAATCTGCAACATTATTGGTGCTACCCTTCTTATACTTGATATTTAGATGGAACTGTTGTAGGTATATGGACCATTTTTGATGACGATCATTGTGCAATTTCCCTTGGGTCTGTATGAATTGCAGGGGTTGGTGGTTTATGTGGATGACCGTTTCGGTAGGCCCACACAATGGAATACATCTCTTTGTCATAAGTGGGATACTTTTGGACTGTGTCTGAAAGTGTCTCACTGTGATATGCCACTGGATCCCCATGTTGAGTAAGGACTGCCCCAATAACATAGTCAGAGGCATATGTATCGAACTCAAATGGTTTTTGCAAGTCTGGTAATGTGAGCAATGGTGCCGAGCAAAGGCAATCTTTCAATTCTGTGAATGCCTTCTGTTGAAATTCAAACCAAAATAATTTTGCTTTCGCTTCTCCCTTGGTGACTTGACTCAGGGGCCAAGTGATATGAGGAAATCCCAACACGAACCTACGGTAGAAGTTGGCAAGACCTAGAAAGCTACGGAGCTCTATCAGAGTGGTTGGAGATGGCCAATCCCGAATGACTTAGATCTTGGATATATCTACATGCACCCCCCGTTCATCAATAATGTATCACAGATACTGAACCTGGGTCATGCCAAAAGTGCATTTCTCCAAATTGGCACATAACTTGTGTTACCACAGTGTTTAGAGAACCTGTTGGATGTGGTGGAGGTGCTCTTCCCAACTCTGGCTGAAGATCAAGATGTCATCCAAGTATACTACTATAAATGACTTGGTGAATAGCCACAAGATGTCATCCATTAGCCTCATGAAGGTTGCAGGAGCATTTGTCAATCCGAAAGGCATAGCCAACCATTCGAAAAGGCCCTCCTTAGCTTTGAAGGCAGTCTTCCACACATTGGAGGTTTCGGTACCTGGTGATATCCTGACTTCAAATCGATCTTGCTGAAATATTTTGCCCCCTTCAGTTGGTCCATAAGGGCATCACTCCGTGGTATCGAGTACCTATTATGGACAATGATCTTGTTCATTGCCCGATAGTCAATACAGAGTCTCCAAGTCCCATCCTTCTTCTATACCAACACGATCGGGCTCCCACATGGTGATGAACTCGGACAGATGTGACCTTTCTGTAGCAGCTCCTGAGTCTACCCCTTGATTTCACCGTTCTCCAGAATGGAGCGCCGAAAGATTGGTCCATTGGGTAGCAACACACCTGGGGTCAGATCGATGGCGTGCTTGACCTGACAGTGCAGAGGAACCCTTGTGGGGGAGGTGAAGATGTCCTCATACTCCTCCACGACCTTGTCCATCTGTAGTTGTCGTGTGGAGGAGCGTTGTCTGGAGGTTGTGGCCACCGTCTTCTTCTTTCCTTGAGGGCGTATCATCAGGAAAACAAGTTTCCCTGTTTTGGAAATGAGCTTATTGCATTGTTTTAGAAGAACCAAAGAGATGTCGGTAGGCAGTGCTACCTTCGTTATCCTGTACAACTTATTTCCCAAATTAACAATAACAGCACAGGGCCTTGATTCATACACAACATGTCGTTTCCACAAGTATGGTTGTCCTAATAATACATCATAAACATCAAGGGGAGCAACGTCACACAATACCTCATCTGTGAAGGGCTTGATGTTGTATGGAAAGCGGCACTGCTAGCTCATGCAAAGATCCCGTCCTTGGTGAAGCCACCCGATGGTGTATGGTTGTGGATGTGCTATGGTCGGTAAGCCCAACTGCTTCACGAGCTCTGTCAAAATGAAGTTCTTTTGGCTCCCACTGTCAAGAATGAACTATATCAGGGCTTCCTTTGCTCACATTTGGGAGTGGAAGAAATGCTCCTCCTCCTCTAGATCTTCGGGTTCCTCCTTTTGGATCTTCATGGTGGCAATGATGGCGTTGGGCTCTGCATCAATAATCTGCTTCCTTTTTTCATTTCCCTTGTCGGGATTTGACTCAGAGTCAGAACATGCATCTGATTTTGAAAACTTTAGCTTGACCACCAGTGAGTGCTTGGCCCGACACTCACTTGTGTTGTGAGTGGAGCTCTTATGGAACTCACACCACTCTCCCGTGTATTTTCTCGGCTTCGCAACACTGTTTTTTGCTTGCAGCTTTGGTTAGTTGTCTTGGGCCACCTCGCCTTAGCTTTGTCATTTGTTTTGTGGTTTGAGGGCACCTTTTCCTTGCTTTGGATTTGCAGATCCAAAGTCTCGCTTCTTCTGTTTAAACTTTTGCTCGATCTTGAGGGCATATCGGTATGCCGTGCTAAGCAAGGAGATGTTCAGGAATTCTATTTCTTCCTGGATGTAGCTGTGTAGGCAACCACGGTATTTGAGTACCAAATGCTACTTTGAATCCTTGATACCCAACTTTGTGCGAAGGTTATGGAAAATATTGGTAAACTTCAACATGTCTGGGTCCCTTCCCTGCCACAGCGTGGTTCACTTTATGTATTGATCCTCATAGCTTCCAATAGGGTTGTACTGCTCCTTGATGGCAATTTCAAGTGGGTGCGGCTGAAAACAATGAGGCTATACTTTCATCATTCTGCTTGCAGTAGGTTTCCCACCAATCCTTGACATGGGGGGTGGCTTTGAGAAGAGCGAAAGTAATCTTTTCCTTACTGGGAAAATCATGAACAAAAAAATACTCTTTTAGAATTTTTAACCATTTATCTACGACGTCTACATCTATCTGACCCTCAACTATGGGAATGCCAAAGTTAACTTGTACCTTAAAGGGTGTGGCGGTTCCAGAGTAACTTCTGGAAGTAGATGTTTCGCCCCTTGGTAGACGCTAAAGGATCTGGGCAAAGTTGTCCATCATGGCATTTCCTTTTCCCTCGAGGGCCTCTTCGAGCAAGATTTTGATAGGATCTCCTGCCCGGTCATCTTTCTTTTCGTCCTCCATGGGAGGCCGTCGGGATTTGCGAGGTTGTTCTTACAAAGGTTCGACCAGTTCAAGCCCTAACTCCTTGTATCCCGACCTCGTTGGGGACATGCAACGAAATATAGAGAAAGAGTAGTCCACTTTGATACCATTGATCTGGATTTAAACAGGAATGCAACGAATTACAATTATAACTATACATATAGAGGTGCAGCAGAAATAATACTTCATTTCATTACGGTAAATATTGAAATATGCTTAAAAACAGAAATGGAAATAAACTAGGTAGGGTGATGGTAGCTTATCTCCGAGAAGAGATGCATCGGCTACATGCCTCTAAACTGTGTTGCAATGAGGCTTGAAGGCCTATTAATTGTTGAGAAATAATGGAAAACCATAAACATCCAAAAACCTAACCCTAGAAGATGAAACACCAATCTATGGGCCTCATTTGGATAAATTGGTACATCAACTTCCCGAGGTCGTAACTTTGGCATACAATCTTCATTTGACGTGCACAATATCTTGTTAGAAAGATATATATAGGAACTACAACTTTGGCAAGAGAAACATCAGCCCACATTCCCGGAAGTAGTTCACAAAAATGATATTGATTATCAAATCAATAAATCCAATAATTAAACAATAATATCAGAAATAATTCATAACACATTACTATTTAATAAATCAATTTTATAAGATAGATTTATGAACAAGTAGTTACTCAGAAATCAGAATTTAATCCATAAGACCAGAGATACATAATAACAACATTGAGACAAATTACCCATATTGACAATAGTGCACAAATATGAACAAAATGAGACATTCATGTTACCATAAAAATAAAACTGATATTTGAAACAATAGTATTAGAAATACCAATTTATTGCATCCATTTCTTTGACCTCGGTCTCCAACAGTCCTTTACATTGCTTGAACTTCTGCTTTCAAAACTAGAGCCACAGTAGTGCAAACTCTGCCCCTCATACATAATTCAAGAGACAAAGGAAAAATCCTCAATAATCCCCAGATATGAGATTTTCTCTCCTCCCTCCTACAACTCTAAATTCCTATTACAGTAGTGCTTTTAGAAGTCTAGAATTACAGAGGAAAGCAACCTCCCATTACATTCTGCAATCTATTATTTATACTATTTGCAAAGGAATTTTGGAGAGGAGAGTTTGTTGAAGAGAAATCTGCCCAATCCAATTTTATTTGCTCAAAATTCCAATATTTAATTGCTGGAGCATTTTCATTGATTGAAATCATTTTCTCCACATCTTTTCTATTGTTTTCCTGCAAGAAGAAATCAAAATAAATTTAAAATGCAATAATAAAATAAAAATGGCATTGTTGGCATTTAAATCAAATCCAATCAAATTCTATTTAAATGAATAATTGAAAATAAAATATAAGCTTTCTCTTGATGCCTGTGATGATTTAATTGGCCAAAGATATTATTGACAAATGGATCTACAAATAGAAGAGGCTTGAACAAATGAAAATGCAGAAAATAACTCAGAAAATTGATTTTATTTTTTGGAAATTCGGAGCTTGATCTTCTGCCTGATTTTCGACCTAATAAATGACCAAATTTAGTGAAATCTCCTCAAAAATGTTCTCCTCGATTTTATCTTTCCAATGAGCCGTCCTGGGCCTCATTTGGCCAAGTAAAACTCAATTTATGAGCTTCCAAATTTGATGGATCAAATCTGGCATAAATCTGGAAATTATGTTGTTGGGCTAAAAATCAGAATTTTAAATAAAAATCTAATCCTAATTTAGAATTCTATTAATTCTAATTTAATTATTAACCATAAACTAAGCTAATTATTAATTAACATTAATCTAATTAACTAATATATAATTAATTATTTCATAAACAAATTAAATCTAATCAAAAACTAATTAATATTATCTAAATAATAAAGTTTTAATTTAATTGAATATAATTATGATTTATATCTTCATTAATTTAACTAATCTAAAACTTAATATTACATATTAACTTTTATTACACTACACTATTCTCATATGGTATTCAATTCGTGATTTGAAAATTCAAACAAATATAAAACTTATGCCTTTGTTTTAATGCCCCATGCTTTATTAAGCCATCACATATCGGCGATTGGGAAGGAGGCTATCGCGAGTTTTAAACTTGTCATATGCAATAGCTCCGGTCTGATTGCATAATTTATTATCTCTTTGACTTTTTGTTTATCGGTGATAGGGGATATAAGGGGTATCTACAATCGGCAAATCGGGAAGTGTCGGGGTTTTAAGAGATGTATAAAGCGAAAACCCCCGATGCGATGCAAACTCCCGATGCGATTAATTTTATTAATTTTATATATATAATTTTAATATAATTTAAATTTTAATTTAATTTAATTAATTATATTTTATATAATAATTAGTTTAATTAATTTGAGATTAATATATAAAATTAATGTTTTGTTTTGATTTTATTTTAATGAATTTTAGTTATGAAATTTTCTAAACTACAACCACTTGGATATTATGGATTTTTAAGATTAGTAATTGATTTGGAAATTGGAGTAAATTTCTTAAATCCTGATACTTAATGATTTGGCTGCATAACTAAAAATGAAAAAATGTTAGTAAAGACTCGCTACGGGTTAATATTTAAAATGAATGCGTTATTGAACTAATTTATTTACAAAATGCAATATTGTACATTTTATGCGTTTTTAACCCATGCTATATAAATGATCAAACTTCCAAAGAAATGCCATTTTCAAACTAGTTGACCAAATGAAGCGAAACAAACGTCAATGGTAAGCTTATAAAAAATCGATTTTAACAAAGCAATCAAAACAAGAATCCAAAGAAAATGAAAATTTAACAAAAGTGTATGATAATTGACCAAATAAAAATCCTAAAAGGTGTTTAGCCAAAATTTTATAGAAAGGGTCTTCGTTATTGATGTGTTCACTTCAAAAATGGGGGTGTTGTGTTTTTACCACAACAATGGCGACACACGGGAGAAGAACCAGTTATCTCTATTTGATATGAATGATATTTTCCTAAAACTAGAGTAAAAATAATTAAAGAAGAGAGAATTATGCTTGAAATGCTTGACTAGGTTCATTAGTCTGAATAAAAGCAAGAATCATCTAACTGTAATTTTTCTTAAAATTCCTCATAAATTAAAATATTTCAAAACTCTATATCAGTCCTTAATTAGTTGTAGAGATAAAGCATGGGTCACTTTACAGCTTAACTTTTAAAATATACTCATTTGCCACAGGTAGAGCCACTGTTGCTAGCAAACATCTATAGTCTCGACAGGGTTACCTTTTAATCATCAATGATTCAGAATCTCATCTCTTTAAGAATTATTGACCTAGAGATAAATCCATTTATATATGTATTATTATTATTATTATTATTTTTAATATTTTTGTTATAAATCTTAAAAAGCCATTGTCCTGGTTTGGTGGCCAGATAGTTGACAATGCCATTCACTAGTTATAATTAGACTGAACAAAGTTGGCTCGTGATGAGACCCTTTGTCTTATAATTGTTTGCAATCATAAGCCATTACCCTGGTTTGTTTAGCAGTGTTGGTAATGTCAGCCTATTTTTCCTCTATGATCATGGTAAGCAGGCTCATGATGAGACCTCTTATCTTTTAAGTTTAAATATACTTTTGGATTACACTCTAGAAAAATAAAACTTTCTAGGACAGGGGGAATCATTGACTCCTTAAGAGTTAAGAATGACAATTTCAGAGTTAAAGGTGTTTTGCTAAAAAGTGTCTTTACTTGGTTATAAATAACTTTTCTTGACTGATAATAAAACTTTGAAAAATCTTAATAAAATTTTGAAATCTCAAAATGATTACAATTTCGATGAAAAAGAAATTTCTCCAAATTTTATGATACTTTGCCAACTTCTCTTGATTGGTAATCTCTTCCTTAAGTATGTCTACCTTTATAATAAGAAAATCAAACTTCACTAAGAGATTTAAGAAAAAGCTAATAGGTGACTTAACAATTTTTCTCCATGTACGCTGACCATTGTTAGGTAACAAGTAGGCCTTCCATATAAATCATGGCATAATCATCAAAGTCAAAACTGAAAACTAAAATAAAAGAATTCTTATGCTAAAGTGAGAAAAGGAATCAACAAACAAAACAAAAATGAAGAAATTTAAAAAATGGAAAAGAAAATCCAGGTTTCAAAAGATAAACTTGAATAAGAATGTTTATAGCAATGTCCTCAACAATATGAAGAAAAAGAAAGTAATCGTGTAATCATTCCTTCTTATGTCGAGATTTAGAAAAATCATACCTTGTAGGGTTGTAAGTGTTTTAGGCTTTTTGGATAGCAGTGACGATAAAATTCAGCCACAATGAAAACTTTCTGTCTGATATTAATCTTCTTGTTTCAAAGCATCATCTTGATCATTTTTTAATAAAAGGAATGTTTAAAGAAACAAACTAAAGGTTCAGAAACTTCCTAGTGTAGCTGTTTCAACGAAGATTATCGTTGTTTATTGAAATAAAGCTAGGAGAAAAGTATAAGACTTCGAAAATATGATCCGACGGAGGATTGAAAGCTTTTTACGAAGAGCTTCAAAACAGATTTATATATCGGAAAAACAAAACTGAAACTAAAGTAATGAAATGGAAATTTAATGAAAGTGGGTACATGAATCTTACCATTAAATAATTGCTTGTGATCTTACCTTGATAGTTATCAGTTTCTCCAAACTAGCTGACTTCTTATTTTAATTAACATTAAAAACATGAAGAAGTCAAACTAATCAAAATCCTGTAACCCAAAATCATTATTTATTTTATTTAAACTAAAGTAAACAGTAAAATGTAAAATGGAATGCCTAGTGTTCAAGGGAAAACAAATGCATTAGAAATGAGAATGAGAATTTGCAGTAATCCCTGTTTCTCAAAATATTATTAGTTTAATATAAACTCCATGATTTTATAAATTGTCCAGAATCAAGACCAAGTCCAAGATAATAAAATTTAATATGAAGATAGAGAGGTCTTGAATTCCATTTTTAATTATGGAATTATATATTTAAAACTGGAATATATGAGAAATCAAAATGATTTAAATATGCTGCAAATTGGTCATTAACTGTTTTCTTACCATAGTGGTTACCGCAGCTCGCTTTTAAAATAACACATCGCCGTATCGGATGATTCACATCACATGTCTCTTCACCATGCTTGAATTTTAATTTGCAAGACTTCACTTTTGTTGCTATGCCATATATCGATTAAATGTTAATAGCTCAAAGGCATGCATTGGAAGCTATCGCATTGGAGATTTCAATGGCAAATTGCCGATAAAAACATGTGCAACGAAATGAAGCGATCACATCATTAGAGAAACACTATATCGGGGATCGAAGAATATTTACATTGTGTTTCCCATATCGCAAAACGCACATCGTAGATTCAAAGAAGTGACATGAGCATAAAAAATGCGATGAAATGATTGCGATATCGGCGACGTGATAGATGACGTAGCTAATCGGCAATTGGTAAACTTTGGGTACCCGATGTAACACAATATGATTCTTGCGATGCCGATACGCGATGAAAAGTGGACCGAATAACTTTATGATGGGATTTTAATAACATATCGGATCCGTGACATCTGTCCTTTTAAAGTTATGCTCCTACCGTTATTGTGATTGAACAGACGCGATATTTTTATGAATTTGATTGGAATTTCATATTGGGTCCGGAATTATGTGGTTGTCGCAATATCGGTAAAGTCGATTATTGGAAATAGGCAATTCATGATAATAGAAATATGCTTCACTTGCAAACTTCCAATATGAGAAATGCAATATGAGTGAGGTAATACATCGGAGATATTTTAGAAACAATTTGTTATAAAAAATGCTAAAAGCTATTTTTGATGAAATATTTCAATACAAATGGTTGTGAAGTGGATGATGTAATATCAGAATGAAATTATTGACGAAGATGAGTGGGATGGTGGTATTGCGAATATTTTCATTGAAGTATCAACAATATGAAAATCAAGTTGAATCTTATGATATTTCTTGAAATTTCAATTGGGTTTTCTGATGGTTGAAAGCAAAATTAAAAATGCTCAGATTCGAATGAATCATAAATAAAATTTCCTTGAACCTGTTGCAAATTTGAAATGAGTTTGCTGCTTACTTCAAATTTTGAAAACAAATGAAAACCTGCAAATAAAACAACACAAAAATCGAAAATAAACTAAGGAAAAGATAAACTAATAATAGATAAAAATGAACTTGTAAATGCGTACCTGGAAGGAATTTGTCTCTAGATTTTACTTATGAATCTTTAAATTCTTCCTTCGATTTATCAAAATTTTGACTTTGTTCAAAATCATCTCATTATCTATTCTAAATCTAAGTGTGCAATCAGCCTAAATAAAATCTGTTTATTCATGTTCAGGAGATATAAAATTTACCAAAAATAAATATAAAAATAGGCTTCCCTTTTGAATTGAAACAACAATTTATTACCTCTGCTTATTCTGAATAACTTGAGAAGAATTTGTATTGTTATAGCGACTGTTCAATAATACCTTTAGTAAATGAATGCGATGCGTATTGCAACTAAAGATCAGAATGGGATAAAGCCACTAATTTTGGAAAAATAACAACACAGATTTAAATGTGTGCACACAGCAATAGGGACACCCTTAAGGTCATTTTAATAAATTTCGAGGAAGATAATATGGACTTCATGTGATTACAACGAAAGGTTAGACTGACTATTAATGATTGTGCTGGAATTAAGCTTATCATAGAAAGTCATACATTTCAAGGGATAATGAGATCATGAAGCTTTTATATCCTCAAAACCTTTATCATATAAATTTCAAAAGAAAATCTTAGAAGGAAATCTCGAAATAAAGAAAAGTGGCTTTGAAGCGATCGATGCCAAGTGCAACCTCAATTGAATTTAATCAAGACATTATTCAAAATAGGCGGAGTAGAGGTATCGCTGCAAGAACTTTAAAAAGGAAAACAAAAATTAAAACTTTTTGATAGGAAAAAAAATGTTTTCAATGAACATGTATGAGAAAATCTGATTGCTTTATTTTATTTTTTTAATCTGCAAAACTGTTGAAAACAAACAAACTAAATTAATTCTACTCCTATTCTAAGCATATACATAAAAATGACTAAGTATAGTCATATTTCCAATGTAGCCATTTTCTCATTTTAATCGCTGCATGTATGTATAGTTCAAATGTTAATAATAAAAATACAAATGTAATTAAACTAAAAAAATTAAATATGAAATCAGAATGTAGAGTTATTGTTAGCAACTTAATTAAAATCTCATTCTCTTGAAATTGACTTTCCAATTCAATACCAATTGGATCATAGAAATTTGGATGGATTTCCATTAATGATTGGGAAATGTTCAAAAGAGGAGATGATAGGCCAGATTGTAAAGATGAGTTTTTAAATTCAAAGGCCTGAAAAAAATTGTTAGTATTATGTACAAATGTTAAATTATTGACAATCTTCCATGAAAGAAAACTTTCTAAATATTTTTCAAATGAATTAATGAAAAATGGATGGAAATCTTTCAAATGAAATGAAAAATTATTAATTAAATTGGATTGCTGGCCAGATTGTAAAAATACATTCTCTTATTGATATTGCCTTTGAAAATATAGAAGCTTTTGATAAAACATTAGCATTGATTGAAATTGAAGTTGAAATGGCTTTTGATGCTCATGATTATAATATGAAATTTCAATTTTCCAACAGGACAATGCATCAATTGAATGTTTAATAGTAAAGTGCTCAATATGCCAGCGTAAAATATCAATAACATTAGAAATAAAATCTAATTTTAAACAAAATAAGTGAGGGAACAAAAATAAAATGAAATCACTATTGTTACAACTAATGTTACAACACAATTGGGATCGTTTTGAAATAATTTTTTTTACAAGGATTGGCGAGAATTATGGAATTTGAGTAATTTCGAATTCCAACTTGTGAACTAGAAAACGAATTATGATTATGAATAGGAATGGGAGTTTGATCCTGATATGAATCATAAATTGGGATGTTTTCTCGAATAGTGAAATCATGAAGATAATTTGCTGCTCTAAAATGAGGAATAGTTGGGATAATTTCTAAATTGAAGCGTTCCTCATTCTTAGATGTTATTTGAATTTTATCAAGAGGATTCTCTTGAGAAAATAGAAATCAACATCCTCAATGTCAGAGTAATTATCATAAATGACTTCACGAGATTCTCTAGAATTCTCTTCTATCTCATTCAATATGTCCAAACAAGGAGGAACAAGAATTTCATGTTCATTAATGGCAAAATAATGATCAATTATTGTTTCTCCATCTTGATAAAAATTGATTGGTATTTCATTTAGATCAACCTCTGTATTTTCTGCAAAATCATTAATACCAAGAGGGGAAAAATTACCATCATCAAAAATATCAGGATAAAGGGAAAAATGTGAACCTGAAACAATGTATTTAAAAGTGTCTCTATTTGAGAACTCTTGTCCATTATGCTCATTGTAAATTTCAAATTCTAAATCATTCCTTTGCGTACTCATGCTTTCTTGAAGAAGGCTGCTTTGCTGCTCTGATTTCGACATTTGATAATCATGGAAAAATTCAGAAATTTGTACAACAGGTTGCGTGTTATTATTTACTTTGATTGTTTCTTGTACTTGTTGATTTGCGATCTGATTTTCTGAATTGACCGCAGAGTAATTTTCAGATTCCAAAGCAGCCCTTTCTCCAAAATCGCTGATGTTGTCTTCTTGCATTTGAATAGAAATATTTTCCAAGTTTTGTGAAACCACTTCATCATAATTTATTTGCACATCCAAATTGGAATTTTCATTTATATTGGAAGGGGATGGGACAAAGCTTGAATTAATTTCATATGGATTAAGAATGGGTGGAAGAGAACTAATATATTCAAACCTAATGATTCTTCTTCCATAGGTTTATGTTCGATTTTAAATTTTAAACAATTCAAATGAAATCGAATATTAAAATCACTAACAGACTCATTTTCAGATCTTCGCAAATATTCAATTTCATTACATACCCGTTCATAATCATAGCCGTCATATTTAGAAATGAAGATTGTAACAAATTGATCCCAGTTGCGAATTGAGGCAACTGGAAGAGTTCTACACTAGTTTTTGGGTTTTGCCACAAATGTAAGAGTAAAAATTCTGTACAAAATGCCTTCATCAATTCCTTGAAAATTATATTTTGAAACATTTTGAATAAATTGAAAGACATGATTAAAAGCAGAAGAATTTTTCTTACCATTAAACTTTACCTGAGACAAGAGTCTTACCACTTCGGGTGGAGTATTGGAAGATGCACGTCCATGGATACAACTCCAAATTGGAAGTTTAAGAGGAGCCATCACAATAAATAAAATATTAAAATTGAAAAGACTCCAATAGACAAAATATCAGGCCCTCCTTCTAGCGCCAAAAGTGTTGATGCCTAGAAAATCGCTGCAACAACACTAGGGGATAACCACTCGGTCCGGACCTTAAAGCAGCGCCTTTTCCGTTTGGTGTGGTGGCTCCGACTGGTTTAACTAGGTCCAGTTACCTTCTCCCTATCGCTATTGGTTTATGATGTATCTTTTACTACCAATAGTTTGAGAAGATGACTTAAAAGAACGTAGAAATTACTCTAAACACAAGCTAATTCTATAATGCAAGCAAAAGAAACTAATCCAAATCCTATCTTAATTAGGCAGATATAGATCTAACCCAACTAAGAGCAAGATAATTAAAATATTAGGATTTAAATATGTCTTGTTTATAATGGATATCAAATTAATGAAGTAGTTCAATTAACTGACATTATGGATACCAAAACACATCCTATTGAGACCTATTAACTGAAATAATAAACCAACAACGTTCCCGGAAGTAGTTCACAAAAATGATATTGATTATCAAATCAATAAATCCAATAATTAAACAATAATATGTAGAAATAGTTCATAACACATTACTATTTAATAAATCAATTTTATAAGATAGATTTCCGAGCAAGTAGTTACTCAAAAATCAGAATTTAATCCATAAGACCAGAGATACATAATAACAACATTGAGACAAATGACCCATATTGACAATAGTGCACAAACATGAATAAAATGAGACATTCCTGTTACTATAAAAATAAAACTGATATTTGAAACAATGGTATTACAAATACCAATTTATTGCATCCATTTCTCTCACCTTGGTCTCCAACAGTCTTTTACATTGCTTGAACTTCTGCTTTCAAAACTAGAGCCATAGTAGTGCAAACTCTGCCCCTCATACATAATTCAAGAAACAAAAGAAAAATCCTCAATAATCCCCAGATATGAGATTTTCTCTCCTCCCTCCTACAACTCTAAATTCCTATTATAGTAGTGCTTTTAGAAGTCTAGAATTGCAGAGGAGAGTAGTCTCCCATTATATTCTGCAATCTATTATTTATACTATTTGCAAAGGTATTTTGGAAAGGAGAGTTTGTTGAAGAGAAATTTGCCCAATCCAATTTTATTTGCTCAAAATTCCAATCTTTAATTGTTGGAGTATTTTCATTGATTGAAATAATTTTCTCCATATTTCTTCTACTGTTTTCCTGCAAGAAGAAATCAAAATAAATTTAAAATGCAATAATAAAATCAAAATGGCATTGTTGGCATTTAAATCAAATCCAATCAAATTCTATTTAAATGAATAATTGAAAATAAAATATAAGCTTTCTCTTGATGCCTGGGATGATTTAATTGGCAAAGGATATTATTGACGAATGGATCTGCAAATAGAAGAGGCTTGGACAAATGAAAATGCAGAAAATAACTTAGAAAATTGATTTTGTTTTTTAGAAATTCAGAGCTTGATCTTCTGCCTAATTTTCAACCTAATAAATGACCAAATCTGTTAGTGAAACCTCCTCAAAAATGTTCTTCTCGATTTTATCTTTCCAATGAGCCGTCTTGGCACTCATTTAGCCAAGTAAAACTCAATTTATGAGCTTCCAAAGTTGATGGATCAAATCTAGCATAAATCTGGAAATTATGTTGCTAGGCTAAAAATCAGAATTTTAAATAAAAATCTAATCCTAATTTAAAATTCTGATTAATTCTAATTTAATTATTAACCAAAAACTAAGCTAATTGTTAATTAACATTAATTTAATTAACTAATATATAATTATTTATTTATAAAAACAATTAAATCTAATAAAAAAACTAATTAATATAATCTAAATAGTAAAATTTTAATTTAATTGAATTAATTATGATTTATATCTTCATTAATTTAACTAATCTAAAACTTAATATTACATATTAATTTTATTACACTACACTATTCTCATATGGTATTCAATTCACTCATACGTATGAGTGATTTGAAAATTCAAACAAATATAAAACTTATGCCTTTGTTTTAATGCCCCATGCCTTATTAAGCCATCGCATATCGACGATCGGGAAGGAGGCTATCGTGAGTTTTAAACTTGTCATATGCAATAGCTCCGATCCGATTGCATAATTTATTATCCCTTTGATTTTTTGTTTATCGGTGATAGGGGATATAAGGGGTATCAGCAATCGAAAAATCGGGAGGTGTCAGGGTTTTAATAGATGTATAAAGTGAAAACCCCCGATGCGATGCAAACTCCCGATGCGATTAATTTTATTTTATATTAATTTTATATATTAAATTTTAATTAATTAGTTTAATTATATTTTATATAATAATTAATTTAATTAATTTGAGATTTAATATATAAAATTAATGTTTTGTTTTGATTTTATTTTAATGAATTTTAGTTATGAAATTATCTAAACTACAGCCACTTGGATATTATGGATTTTCAAGATTAGTAATTGATTTGGAAATTGGAGTAAATTTCTTAAATCTTGATACTTAATAATTTGGCTGCATAACTAAAAATGAAAAAATGTTAGTAAAAACTCGCTACGGGTTAATATTCAAAATGAATGCGTTATTGAACTAATTTATTTACAAAATGCAATATTGTACATTTTATGCATTTTTAACCCAGGCTACATAAATGATCAAACTTTCAAAGGAGTGTCATTTTCAAACTAGTTGACCAAATGAGGCGAAACAAGCGTCAATGGGAAGCTTATAAAAAATCGATTTTAACAAAGCAATCAAAACAAGAATCCAAAGAAAATGAAAATTTAACAAAAGTGTATGATAATTGACCAAATAAAAATCCTAAAAGGTGTTTAGCCAAAATTTTATAGAAAGGGTCCCCATTATTGATGTGTTCACTTCAAAAATGGGGGTGTTGTGTTTTTACCACAACAGGCCTCAAAACGACTCTAGAAGTTTAGGACCCGAAAAACTGCTAAAAATAATAAACTGTGCTATACAATTAAGGAAACTAAAAATCTGAAAGAAACAATGGTGGGGATCCAAGTGGACTTGGCAAGTGGCCACCAATATCCACCTGGATCAAGAAACACCAGTTCACCAAAGACTCAATATACCCCATTTTCTGATGGAATCACTCTTGGACTCCAGGAGGAAAGAAAAGATAGGAAATTCCCAACAGTTAGTTCACCATGGGTTGACGAAAATCCTCATTGGGGAGGCCCTCCACAAGCTCAAGATCCCTATAACATGGTCAGTCTTCAGAGACTTACCAGTAGAGGATATCATCAAAATACTCATCTATGATGTTAGTCCTTCTATCAGTAAGGAGGTGGAAAAACAAGAAGAAAAAGATACAGATCTAGATCGGGGTGAGATGGATGATGAAGGAACTAATACAAAGGATGATGCTGAAACAAAAGAGAAAGAAGGCATTGAAACAGAGGAGGAAACAAAGCAAAAAACTGATAGAGATGAGAAAGAAAAAGAAAGAGAGGAAGAAGGCATTGAAATAAAAGGGGAAGAACAAAAGGAGGAGTCACCTAAGGTGTCTCCAGAGGTCCCTGAGTAGAAGGCAACAACTGCCATCACAGCTCTCAGCACACCAGTCAAGCAAAAAACGGAAAGAAGGAAGCAAACCCCTCTACATTTCAGAACAAGAAAGAGAAATAAGAAACAAAAGAGCTAAGTGTCTTCAGGGACAGAGAAGCAACTGAACAATCAAATCCCATGGCCCTAATCAACACCCATAATCTAATTGTAAATAATCCTTAGCTACCACCTCGATATCTTGTTGCTCAAGGGCAAACAATTTCACATTTTGAGGACATGATTAGGCTGCTAAGAAATGATAATATACATGCCTGCATAAGGAAATGGAAAACACTACCACATAGCTTGAAGATCAGAGAATATCAGTTGGAAGAAGTAGAAAGGAAAGAAGGCTTCTATAAACAAGAAGTAGAGACCATAGTTGAAGCATGATATGTTAGAGAGGCTACTAAAGCCACTAAGTTGCTCAGAGGATGAGCAACACTTTCAGTAGGGGGGTGATGATGAGCCTCATCATTGAGTAATTATATGGGCCTTAATTGACCTTAATTCACCTCCTATCTTAGGCAAACCAACTATTCTCACAACTTATTGCATACTTTTGATTATATTTTGTTTATGAGATGAGTATAGTTGGATATTTTGCTTTGTGGTCTAATGTGCATGTAATGCAGGGATAAATAATAAAAGCAAGGAAAATGAAGGGATAAAAGATAAAAGCAAGGAACTATGGTAAAGACCTTGGTAAAAACTCGAATGGGACAAGGGAGAAGAATTAGAGGAGGTAAACCCTCTTTATTTACTACCCCTCCATTCGAATATCCCTCCATCAGCTGAAAGCATAAACAACCCCCTTCTAGAAGGAAGCCAAGCAAGTGAAGGTGCAAACAACCAAATCAGGTGTACTAGAAAGAAACCAAGCAAGTGAAAGTATGAGTTTATATTGAGTTGGGAGCCAAGCCTCCCTACTAGAAGGCAGGCAAGCTAGTGAAAGTGAAAGCATGAGTTTATCATTGAATTGGGAGTTGTGCCTCTTTAATTTTGAAGGAACTCGTTGGAGACTTCAGATGTATAAGTAGAGAGACTTAGGACCCCAGTTTTTTTACTTACCAAGAGTTAGCAAGAATTCAGAGTTCTCACTGTAGAACTCCATTTTGTTTTCAAGCTGCAAGTCTTGTAACAGTTTTTGATTGATAATAAAGATGAGTTTTGTATTGAGTCATCACTGAGTTAACTCAGAGGATTGAAGATCTTGGGTTAGGGCCCGACCCTAAAAGCAAAAGCTCCTCTTTATTGTATTGCTATGCTAGCATAGATTCCTATTTTTTGTTCATTTTCTTAATTGGATGCATTTTCATTTCAGCGATAGTATAGATTCATGGTTTAGTTGTTTATTTGCTTAAGTAGTTGCATTTGCATCACCATAGTATACAGTAGATGATTCATGGTTTAACTGGTTATTTGCTTAAGTCGTTTCATTTCCATTACATCAGGGTAGAGTAGATTAGTTGTCCTTTAGTTGCTTCCATTTGTTGCTTCATTCACTTATAAGGTTAGCAAAGAAAAGTTCCGTAAGGTTGTCGGCGGGTGTATTGGCCTCACCTCCTCCCTTTAGGACCATGATGTGAGGAAGAAACCCTGTAGCAACCCCAAAACACAGAGTTTCAGCCCTTGCATGGAGTTTTTTGTTTGATGCAGTTACATTGTCCGTTTCATGGTCATTCATTCATTTCCTGGTTATTTGTTCCTTCACCCTCTCTCTAAGACCTCACTCATATGCCTGTTCTGCTTCGGAATGAAATGCTTAAGCGAAAGCTGTTAATTCATGTTGTAATCGATTTTTTACCTATAGATTGCCTTACATAGAAAAACCCAACCAATCACCACTCAATTCATTTTAAGTGCTGACTTTATGCACTTTAAATCCCCACAGTCGATCTGCCTATTATGACCTAGCAGCTATTGCGCACCCCCTCACCAACTAGCTCGGTCAAATATCCATCGTTGATCTACCTGGCCAAATCCGATAGCTATCGCCGCATATCTTGCGGATTTTTGCCTAACCGTTATTCGCCTGAGAGCACATGAGAAAAGTGTTTTTCGCATGCTACGTGTCGCTTGGTAATGCTAATCGTGTAAAATTTTAGAAAACAACTTACAGCTTTGAGAGCATGTGTAATATAGCTTACGGCCTTCTAAACCCGCTACCTCATTTCCGCACGTTCCTTTATGTGCTTCAATCTCCATAATCAATCTATCTCCTGATCTGACGGCCATCGCATCATCCGCTCGCCAACTAGCTTGGCCCATCTCCACCGTTGATCTACATAGCCAGATCTGATGGCTACTGCGCCATATCGAGTGGATTTCTGTCCATCCATTATTCGCCCGAGAGCACGCGAGAAAAGTGGTTTTATTGTGCTACATGTCGCTTGGTAAGGCTAATCGCGTGCAATTTCAAAATACAACATATGTTTTTGAGGGCATGCAAAATATAGCTTGCCACCTCCGCAAACCTACTACCATTTCCGCACGTTTTTTTTGCCCACGACCCAATCTCCGTCGTCCATCTACCGATTAATCTTTTTTGTCCATCTCTTGTGATCTGTTAATGAGATATTAAACAATTATTAAGGTATTATAGACTCATGTGCATGGATTTCCTATGTTACTTTGTGCAATGGATCGATAAGATTGCAAAATGCATAGACAATGAAGTAGTTAAAGAACATAATAGACAAACTCACACAAACACAAAAAATTTAATAAGGAGTTCACCCAACACTCCTGTGCTACATCTCCTGGTCCAGCTTTCAGTGGTGACCTATCTATTATGTCTTCAGAAGCAAAGTTTTTACAAAAGTGAGCTCAATTTGAGTCTCACACAACAGATACAAAACAACAAGGCTTTACTTGGATCCCCGAAGTATTTCTGAGTACACAGACTCTCCTCACTGACTCTCTATCTCTGTTTGCTTTTTGTCTCAGCACTGCTTGTCTCTATCTTCTGTCTTCTGTGGCTTTAAAGCCAATTGGCGCTGTCTGTTTGTTTCCTCTTCTCAGGCTCTCTGGCTCCTGGCCTCTATCTACTCGAATCTCCCTCTTAGCATTAGCAATCATTGCATAACGTATTTAGGGAAGGTGGCTACTTGTTCTACAATGGAATGGGTCATTGATGCCTTTGAAATCCCAAAAACGGTCATTTTCTACGTACACAGAGAAACACTGCAAAACACGGAAAAATATGCCAAAACACTGTTCATCGAACTTCAAATATTCATAAATCCGCACTATATTTCTATCGGGTCCGCCTTTATATCGCTTATCACATCTCCACCGTTGATTTGAGAGATCTCGATCCAATGACTGAGATTCATTTCGGGCGGCGAAGGCATACGGAGATTACCTGCCTGAAAAGGTGGTTTTCTCATGCCACGTGTCGTTTAGTGGATGGGATTGGGCGGAGCCCGGTCAAAATCACTTGCCGCCTATGGCCCGTCCAAAATCCTACTTGTTTCGGATCTCAAAACATATACACCGGAATGTGTAAACTTTTTTGGGTCCGGCTTCATCGTTTTATTCACATTTATTTGGTTTTTATTTTATTTAACGAAAATGTGATTTACACTGAAAAATCCCTTTTACCGGACTTGAAATATTATCAAATATCGTTCATAATTTTATCGGGTCCGCTCCTTTGCATAGCTCCAATGCGATATTGCAATGAGATTGATTGCAATCGCATATCGCATAGTCGCCAAGCTGTTGTAAGCGCTCCATTGAAATCTGCCGATGCGATACAGCGGGTTAACCTGGGCCGTCGATCTGCGTGCTTGATCGATGATCCTCGTGGACCCCACTGATCACTATTGTAACATTTACATGCTCGCCTCCGATAAGCTTCGCCTTCCACCGCTGATTGTGATATGCCGATCAGATCTAGAGTATTGATCAGCTAGATCCGACAACTCCTGTTCATTGTTCCTTTGACCGCTGATAAGTCCGTTTTCCACTTTTAGAGTCTCGATAGTGTTTTCCGCCATTTTGTGAAGGTTTCCTTTTCCGATAGTTTTAATCTTTTTGAAGCCTTTAGATGGTTTTTGGATCCATTTGGATCACACCTTCCCACTGAAAAAGATTTTCGACCACCAAAAGTTGGTTTTTAAGCATTAATCAAGTGAGGATACAACTTCCTCACTTGTCCAACCTCTATCCATCTTGCATTGCTTGGTTTTGAACCTTTGTGTCTGATTCTGAGTTACTCAACATCCCCTCTACACGTAGTTCTCACCTTCCTGTCTAGAATTGTATCTTCCTGCAACTCATTGAAATATTCAGGCAACATATCACCAATAGAAGGCAATTGACTTTGCTCTTCGGGATCTTCAACCAATGAAGGTTGAAATAGTCTTGTTAAAATTGGCAACTAGGGCCAAACTTCATGTGGGTCACATTATTCATGGCTAATAATATTTTTATTAGATTCCTCTCATAGAGAGGTGTAAGATTGATATAAATATCATCCGATTCCGATAAGTATTCATGGAGATATGAATTTATTTTGATTATGGAATTATTATCAAGCCGACCTACAACCCATGTAGGCTTAGAAGCCCAACAGTCACATCTATTCAAAAATCATCATTTGTGTATAAATACAAGAGGATGTTTCCTCATTTGCACTCACTCATCTCATCACATCTCTCTCTCTTTACTGTGCAGAAAAGAGTCTCTTCTCTATTGCACAGAAAAGGGTCTCTCTCTCACACGTGAAGCCGGAAGCTGCTGAAACTGAAGCTGCAACTGCAGAAGTAAAGTTTAACCTAGGTGGATTAGAAGATCTCCTCATCTGAACTACGTTGTAGGTTCATCTGAACCTCCTCTGAAAGCCACAACTTTTGGTGGTAAAATCAAGTCAATCCGACAGACGGTTTGCAAGATATCGACTGCGCTAGTTTGAAGGAAGTTACTGAAACTAAAGCCGCAACTGCAGAAGTGAAGTTTGACCTATGTGGACTAGAAGATATCCTCATCTGAACTGCGCTATAGGTTCATTTGAACATCCTTTAAAAGCTGCAACTTTTGGTGGTGGAATCAAGTCAATCCAACGGATGGTTTGCAAGATATCGATTGCCCTAGTTTGAAGAAAGTTGCTAAAACTGAAGTTGCAACTATAGAAGTGAAGTTTGACCTACGTGGACCAGAAGATATCCTTATCTGAACTACATTGTAGGTTCATCTGAACCTCCTCTGGAAGCTGCAACTTTTGGTGGTGGAATCAAGCCGATCTGACGGTCGATTTGTGAGATATCGTCTACCCTAGTTTGACGATGAAGTCGCTAATGCTGATGTTGTTGATCTAGGGTTTGCTACTGCTGATATAAATAAGATTTATTGTACTATTTATCTCTGTTGAATTATTGAAGATAAAAGAAGATTTGATCAAAGGGTTTCCCCACACATTGTCGGGTTTGTCCCTGGCTAGCCGCCACATCTTGTGTCTCTTGTCTTGGCTTGTTTTCTATCGATCGTTTAATGTTCTATCTGCACTTGACTTTATGTACATAATATGTGGAATATAATAAGAAAAAGAAGTAAATTGTTATAAGCATAGAACATACCATAACTTAACATGGTATTGGAGCTGAGGTGAAGACAAAGCCCGAGCAAGAGCAAGAGCAATCACCGAAGAGAAGATTGGCAAGGCTATCCTAAAAGAACTATGGGGTCCTCAACACTCTTTCTTGCCGAAGACAAGCTCCATGAGAAAGCTGACTATCAGGGATGGAAGATGTCTATCGACCTAACCCTAGAAGATCAAGGAGTGTTGGACCATGTAAGAGGCAATATTGTTGAGCTTCCATCAAATGCATCCGTTGCTGCCAGGTACAAATGGAAAACTGGAGAATTCAAAACAAAGAAGATCATCCAGGACTCTATCGACAAGCACTTTGTGGCCTACATCTCTGACCTGAACACCTCCAAGGAAATCTACGATAGACAGATGAGTTTATTTAAAGTTAATGATGCAAATCAAGTTTTGTTTCTTAGAAACAAGCTGAGGGAAATCAAGAAGGGTAAAAATGAGATTATGCAAGCATACTTCTTAAGAATCACTGAGATCAAGAACGGTCTCCTATCTATTAGGGAGACTATTACTGATAGGGAAATGGCACTCATGACTCTTGGAGGATTACCATCCGAATGGTACATGTTCAGGACTACTCTTCTAAAAAATAATATAATTCCTAGTTTCAAGGAATTAATGGCTAGATGCATTCGAGAAGAAACAAGGGTAGAAGAGCAAGAAATGCACATGCCTAAAGGTCCTCCCACTGCCTTTTATTCTCATGCTAAGAAAAGAAATAATTCCGGGACTAAATCAAAAGGAAAGGCTGGACCTAAGGGTGGAAGAAAAGGACGATGTTATATTTGCGATAAAGTAGGTCACTATGCAAGGGAGTACCCTGATAGAAAGGACTCATACCGGGACGATGATTAAAATCCCTCTGATGGCAATCAAAGAAATGAAAAATTCAATAGCAAAGGTAAGAGGAGAGCTGGGAATCAAGGAAGAGGACAAGCATTCAAGAAGGCTAGAAATTCCAATATGTATTAAATGCACCTGACCTCCGAAAGAACCTAGTGTCCATCTCGACAATGGAAGACAAAGGCTACAAGGTAACCTTCAGCGATGGCAAGGCTCGTGTATCAAAAAATAATGTTAAAAATGCCTTTACTCTTGGGTTTCATGTTGATTCATTATATTAGGTCGATGGAAGTCCACTAGGTGTCATGTCTTATGACACATCTCTTTAGTCCGAACTTTGGCATCAGAGGTTTTCCCACCTTCATTATAAATCTCTACTCGGTGTAAGACAAATGGTGACAAAGATGCCCGAATTCTGAGTAGAGAAAGAAGGTGTATGTCCAGGATGTGCTGAAGGAAAGCTCAAAAGGGGACCATTCCCCTCAAGCCAAAGCAAGACCTCCGATATATTACAGTTGGTTCACTCAAGCATATCTGAGGCTGGCATTCAAAGGGAGACTACTACACCACATACTCCTGAGCAGAATGGTGTGGTGGAAAGGAAGAACTGTACAATTATGGAAGTTGTCTCTATGGGTAGATGATGTAACAATGCCTAATGTTGAGGAACCATGGATCCTATTTATCCACTTGAGCCTTCCTCTTCTAAGAAGAGTCCTTCATGGCTTAGGGGGATACTTGATGATGCTGAAGGACACGCTGCACCTCGAGGAACCTTTCGTGAAAGTAAGAAACCTAACAGGTATCAGGGATACCTGACCATCATGAGCACGATTATACAAAATGAGCCTTCATCATTCTCAGATGTCGTCAAGCATCAAGTATGGAAGGATGCTATAACCATTATGGAGAATGATGTCTGGGAAATAGTTCCCAGACCCCAAGACAAGACAATTGTTACTTCAAAATGGCTTTACAAGATAAAGCATGCAACAGATGGAAGTACGAAAAAGTATAAGGCTCGTTTTGTTGCTCGTCGTTTCTCCCAGAAGGAAGGGATAGACTATGATATTTGCACCAGTTTCCAGATATACGACCATCCGCTTGATCATAGCCCTTGTGGCTTCACAAGGATGGAACCTACATCAGATGGATGTCAAGATCGCGTTCTTGCATGATTCAATCAAAGAAGAGGTCTATGTGGAGAAACCCGGAGGATTTGAGATTTATGATTGAAAATCTCATGATCTCATGTATGTAGGTTGAAGAAGGCTCTCTATGGTCTAAAGCAAGCACCCTGAGCATGGTATGAGAGGATCAATAGCTACTTGTTGAAGTTGGGATTCACTAGGAGTGAAGCCAATCATAACCTTTACTTTAAGGTTGAAGATGACAAACCTCTCAGACTAGTGCTATACGTGGATGACCTCTTTCTAACAGGTGCATACCCTCTCATTCATAAATGTAAGAGGGAGTTGGCTTCTGAATTTGAAATGAAGAACCAAGGACTTGAAGTGTGGTAGAAGCCAAGGGAAATTTTCCTATCTCAAGGAAAATATGTGGTGAAGATTCTGAAAGATTTGGTATGATGGACTGCAAGCTTGTGACTACCTTGAGGATCTTAACTTTCAAAAGTTATATGGTAGTGATGTCGGACCAGATTTGGGAAATGCCTCTGAGTTTCAAAAACTCATTCGCATTGATGTTCTTGGTGAACCTCCATCAAAACATATGTTTTGCAGTTAGCATTGTGAGCTCATATTTGGTTGAGCTTCACTAGATTGGTGCCAGAATCTTCTAAGATGTCTACCGACACATACCTTCTCTTGGATTGAGATACACTGCCGAAAATATGAAACTGCATGATTATTCGAATGCTGATTAGGCAGGTAGTGTGGAGGATCACTGGAGCACTTTTAGTGTTGTTTCTCTTTGGATTCTGCTTCAATATAATGGATGAGCAGGAAGCAGAAGTTAGTTGCCATAAGCATCGCCGAGACCAGATACATATCTACAAGTATGATATCGTATGAAGTTGCCTGGTTAGGAAAGCTCTTCAATGAGCTGTTTGAACACATACCACAGTGATTCTTTGTAATAACCAGAGGTGGGATTCGATTACTGTGGAATCCCATATTCGTCGATTGCTCCAACAGATAGACATCATCTGGGATATGGTAAGTCGATGAGCAAGGAGGCTCCATCGCATTAAGATGATGTACAGGTCGATACACCTTGTCAAAGTCCCGAGAAAAGATCTAATCTATGATTTTCTCAAACGACTTGGAGTCATCAAGAAACCCTTGTACAAGGGTCCTGCATGTTGCATACATTGAGCTCTGGGAGCTCTGAGGGCTTGCAGTTCTTACTGGAGCAACATACGACCACAGGGGACTCCCCTCCTGGTGGTGCGCACTGGAACAAGATGATTCACTCTCTTGTGGGACAAGATGATTCACTCTCTTGTGGAACAGGATGATTCGCTCTCCTGTGTAGTAGGATGATTAGTTCTCCTGTGAGGCCTGGATTGATGTGTTCTCCATGGAAACTGTAGCAGGATTGATGTGTTCTCCTGTAAGGCCTGGATTGGTGTGTTCTCCATGGCAGCCTGGATTGATGTGTTCTCCATGCTGATTGTAGCAAGATTGGTGTGTTCTCCAGTGAGGTCTGGATTGACGTGTTCTCCATGGCGACTGTAGCAGGATTGATGTGTTCTCCTATGAGGCCTAGATTGATGTGTTCTCCATGGCGGCCTAGATTGTTGTGTTCTCCATGGCAATTGTAGTAGGATTGATGTGTTCTCTTATGAGGACAGGATTGATTAGTTCTCCTGTCGAGGCATCCTACCCATGCAGTCTGGGACTCATGGGAAGTACCTCTCATCTGATCAATGAGCAGGGAAATGAAGTTAGGGACCATAGTAGTACTGATAGATGCATCTTTGTATCTACCGTACTCCCTATGCTAGGATGATCTCCATTGATCTGGGATCAATGATACTAGTCTGGGACGAGTGGTAGGAGTGGCAAATTCTATGACACTGACTTCGGGTCAGTTGAGATTGGTCTAGGACCAGTGGTACACACTCTGAGACTGACTTTGAGTCAGTGGAGGATGTTATTGGTCTAAGACCAGTGGTAGGAGTGGTACATTCTATGACACTGACTTCGTGTCGGTTGAGATTGGTTTGGGACCAGTGGTACGCACTCTGAGACTGACTTTGTGTTAGTGGAGGATGTTACTAGCCTGGGACTAGTGGTAGGAGTTGTACATACTATGACATTGACTTCGGGTCGGTTGAGACTAGTCTAAGACCAGTGGTACATACTCTGGGATTGACTTTGAGTCAGTATGATACATCCTTGATCATTTTTTCTTCTTCATAATTTGGACAAAAGTAGAGCAGAACAGAACAATGAAAGAGTAGAGTAGAAGAGAGGAGAACAATACAGATCAGTTCAAGGCAGAACAAGACAAAGTAGGACAGGTAGAATAGAGTAGAGCAAGGCAAGGGTCAGGCTGTACAGGGCAGTGCATTTGATGGATGAATAGTAACAATTGATAGATAGATTGCAGATGAAATTCTCCCTAGCTGAGAGGGAGTGTTAAAATTGACAACTAGGGCCAAACTTCATGTGGGTCAGATTATTCATGGCTGATAATATTTTTATTAGATTTCTCTCATCGAGAGGTGTAAGATTGATATAAATATCATTTGATTCTGATAAGTATTCAAGGAGATATGAATTTATTCTGATTATGGAATTATTATCAAGCCAACCTACAACTCATGTAGGCTTAGAAGCCCAACAGTCGCATCTATTCAAACATCATCATTTGTGTATAAATACAAGAGGACCTTTCCTCATTTTCACTCACTCATATCATCACATCTCTCTCTCTCTACTACGCAGAAAAGAGTCTCTTCTCTACTGCACATAAAAGGGTCTCCCTCTCACACATGTGAAGCCAGAAGCTGCTGAAACTGAAGTTGCAACTGCAAAAGTAAAGTTTGACCTGCGTGGACCAAAATATCTCCTCATTTGATCTGTGATGGAGGTTCATCTGAACCTCCTCTGAAAGCCGCAACTTTTGGTGGTGGAATCAAGTCAATTCGATAGACGGTTTGCAAGATATCGACTGCCCTAGTTTGAAGGAAGTTGCTGAAACTGAAGCTGCAACTATAGAAGTGAAGTTTGACTTGCGTGGACCAGAAGATATCCTCATCTAAACTACGTTTTAGGTTCATCTGAACCTCCTCTGAAAGCCGCAACTTTTGGTGGTGGAATCAAGTCAATCCGACGGACGGTTTGCAAGATATCGACTGCCCTAGTTTGAAGGAAGCTGCTGAAACTAAAGCTGCAACTGCAGATGTGAAGTTTGACTTACGTGGACCAGAAGATCTCCTCATCTAAACTTCACTATAGGTTCATCTGAACCTCCTCTAGAATCCGCAACTTTTGGTGGTGGAATCAAGCCGATCCGATGGTCGGTTTGTGAGATATCGTCTACCCTAGTTTGACGATGAAGCTGCTAATGCTGATGTTGCTGATTCAGGGTTTGCTATTGCTGATATAAATTAGATTTATTGTACTATTTCTCTTCGCTGAATTATTGAAAATAAAAGAACATTTGATCAAAGGGTTTCCCAACACATTGTGGGGTTTGTCCTTGGCTAGCCGCCCCATTTTGTGTCTCTTGTCTTGGCTTGTTTTCTATCGATCATTTAATGTTCTATCTGCACTTTACTTTATGTACATGTAATTGCTAATCTGTGGAATATAATAAGAAAAATAAGTAAACTGTTGTAAGCATAGAACATACCATAACTTTTGTCGATGCGATACAGCGGGTTAACCTGGGTCATCGATCTGCGTGCTTGATTGACGGTTCTCGTTGACCACATCAATCGCTATCGCAACATTTACATGGCCGCCTCCGATAAGCTTCGCCTTCCACCGCCGATTGTGATATGCCGATCGGATCTAGAATGTTGATCAGCCAAATCCGACGGCTCCTATGTATTGTTCCTTTGATCGCTGATAAGTCTATTTTCCACTATTTCTTCATATTTTTGGGTCTCAGTAGTGTTTTCCGCCATTTTGTGAAGTTTTTCTTTTGCGATAGTTTTAATCTTTTTGAAGCCTTTAGATGGTTTTTGGATCCATTTGGATCACGCCTTCCCACTAAAAAAGATTTTGGACCACCAAAAGTTGGTTTTTAAGCATCAATCAAGTGAGGATACAACTTCCTCACTTGTCCAATCTCTATCCATCTTGCACTGCTTGGTTTTGAACCTTTGAGTCCGATTTTGAGTTACTCAACATCCCCTATGCGTGTAGTTCTCACCTTCCTGTCTAGAATTTTATCTTCCTACAACTCTTTGAGATATTCAGGCAACAGATCACAAATAGAAGGCAACTGACTTTGCTCTTCGGGATCTTCAATCAATGAAAGTTCAAATAGTCTCAAGTTCTTTGCATTAACTACTGAATAGATGTGCATGTAAGCTCGTAAATCAAGGTGAAAAACGTTCTCACCAATTTTCTCAAGTAACTTGAAAGGCCCATACCTTAGTGGCTTTAGCTTTTTACCTTCACCTTACATTATGTATTTGTTGATGTACAACTAGACTTGATCACCAACTTGGAAGCTATGCTCAATTCAATGCTTATCATGCCTTGCCTTTGTACTTGGCTTGGCTCTTTTCTAGTGGTTCCTGCACTGCCTGGTGAATTTATTGGATTTTTTCAATGAACTTGGTTGCTTTGTCCACATCATTGTGTCCATCAACTGCTGTGTCTTTACTAAAGACAAAATCCAAGGGAGACCTTGGTATAAAACCAAAACAAGTCTCAAAATGAGATCTTTGCGTAGAAGAGTACTTAGCACAACTGTAAGCATGTTGCACATAACACAAATGTTCATCCCAAAGCTTGGGATGCTTGCTCCAATAGCCTCTGAGCAACTGGATCACTGTCCTATTGACCACCTATGTTTGACCATCTGTTTGTGGGTGAAATGATGTGTTCTTCTTCAATCTGGTGTCCATTAACTCCCATAGGCTTGAGCAAAACTTCCCAACAAATCGGGAATCTCGATCAGATACAATGGAAGTGGGTAATCCAAAATGAATCCATACATGCTGAAAAAACAGCTTTGTTATTTGTTCAACTGTAATCTGCTTATTACAAGGTATTACAATAAACATTTTGCTGAACTTGTCCACAATAACATATAAGTAGTCATGACCTTTTCTATATTTTGGCAACCCCCCCAACAAAGTCCATGGAAACAATTTCCCAAGGATGAGAAGGAACTAGAAGTGGAGTGAACAAGCCTAGTTTTCTATTGCTAAGTTTTCTTTTAGCACACATGGTACACCCTTTAATATATCTAGAAACTATTTCATGCATTCTTGGCCACTAACAGAACCTTTGCAGTTGTGCAACTGTTTTACTTACACCAAAATGACCTGATATTAGAGAAGTATGTGCTTCTCAGATTATGCTAACTCTTTCAGTTTGAGGAATGCATAACTTTCCCAAATGATACAAGAGTTGGTCCTTAACATAATAATCCAATTCTTCTACTTGTTTGCCTTGACTTAAAGTTGTATATATATCTTTAAAATCTATATATTGAGCATATATTTCAATGTATCTTTCATGCATTACTGAGTTATGCTTAAGTATAATAGATGCATTTATGATTGGTCTGGACAACATATCTACAACTTTATTGTGTATGTCCTTATATCTGATAACTAGATGAAATTGTTGTAGAAAACCCATCCACCTATAGTGTCTTGATTGCTGCAATTTAGTTTGTGAGTGTAAATATTGAAGTGGTTGATGATCAATATGTATAACTATTTCTTTGCCCATTAGGTAATGTTTCCACCTTTTCACACTCTATACTAATGCATACAATTCTTTATCATAGGTGGGATAATTAACTACTGTAGAATTAAATGTCTCAGAATGATAACATATGGGTTTACCATGTTGAATCAACACTGCTCCGATGGCATAATCACTGGCATCTGTTTCAATCTCAAATGGTCTTTGAAGATTTGGCAATGCTAGTACTGGTGCTATACTAATTTTTTCTTTCAAGGTTTCGAAGGCTTTCCGCTGTTTGCCTCCCCATTGAAACACCTTGTTCAATCCTGTTAAAGCATGTAAGGAAGCTGCAATCAAGGAAAAGTTAGCAATAAACTTTCTCCAATATTGTGCTGCTCCTAGGAAGCTCCTAACTTCTGTTGCGGATTTGGGTTTAGACCAGTTCACAATGACTTCAACCTTAGAGGGACCTATCTTCAATTCACCATTGCCTATAATATGATCCAAATAATTTAAAGATGTTTTGCCAAATTCACATTTTGATAGTTTAACATAGAGATTTTCTCTTTTCAAAACATCGAAAGTCTCCTTTACATTCTTCAAATGTTCTTCCCATGTTTTACTGAAAACAAGAATGTCATCTAAATATACAATTACAAAATCATCAATAAAAGGCCTGAGCACATCATTCATAACTCTCATGAAAGTGGCAGGAGAATTAGTTAAGCCAAAAGGTATAACTAGCCATTCATATAGCCCTTCCTTTATTTTGAAAGCAATCTTCCATGCATCTTGTTCGGATACTTTGACCTGATGATAGCCACTACGCAAGTCCAACTTGAAAAAGTAAACAACATCTTTCTCCTAATCTAATAGATCATCAATGCGAGGAAGGGGATAACGATTCTTGATCATTATTTTATTCAGTGCTTTGTAATCAATGCACATCCTCCATGAACCATCTTTCTTTCTCACCAACACGATTGGAGATCTGCATGGTGATGTGCTTGGTCTTATGAACCCTTTCTCGAGCAGCCCCTGTACTTGCTTCTTGATCTCTGCATTCTCTACAACGGATAACCTGTACATTTCGATGTTAGGCAATGGAGCATATTGCTGCAAATGAATATCATGAACTATTTCCCTTTGGGTGGCAGACCTTTAGGTTTTTGAAATATGATATCATATTCTGAAACAACTTTTTCTAAATCAGATTTCTGTTTAGCATCACAGTCTTTAAATACATTGGTTTTATCAGGGTTCTTTTCCTTTACAACATTAGTAAAAATTTCTTGAATGAATTTACAATTCTTTTCATCTAGCTTCAGTTAATGAGAGTGTAGTTATTTTTGATGAGCTCTTACAATATATTCTATTCCATATTTTGTGAGTTGATACTTATTTTCAGTTCTATAGAAAATGGCTTTTCTATCATACAAGTAAGGAATTCCTAAAACAATACCACATATATCCAAGGGAACTATATCCAACTCAACCTCATCTACAAATGCTGACCCAAATGCAAACCTAAGTTTACATTGTCTAGACACTTGTAGCTTTGCTTTATCACATACCCAACCTAATGGATATGGCTTCTTGTGAAGTGTTGTTAGTAATCCCAACTTCTTTACAATTGCTTCAGAAATCAAGTTTACTTGTGAACCACTATCAAATAAAATATCAATCTTTTGGTGCTTGGAAATAACTCTAATATGAAAAAACTCATGTCTTTTCCTCTCATTTTCTTCATTATCAATAGATTGTGCAGAATTACTAGCAGATGCTTCAGAATTTTTACCTTTTATACCTGTAGCTATGACTGTTGTTTCATCACTTGATTCTGAACCAAATATTTCTGAATAGCAACAAAAGTCTTCTTCTTCTTGCCATTGAACTTCTTGGGTTTCAGCGTCGGATGCAAAGACCAGTAGTGTTCATCCTTGTGTCCACCCTTCTTGCACTGAGTGCATGAAATTCTGTCTTTATGTACACCGTTTGCCTTCCTCTCTTTCCATTTCTGCTTCTTCTTTTCCTAGTTCTTATTTGTAGTGGGTTTTGATGATCCCCCAATCTCTGAGTTCACATTCTTAACTCTAGCCTATATATGTGTAGTCTGAACGGATACCTCACCTATGCTAGTGGGGTTAAACATGAGAATGGTGTGCCTCAAATAGCTATGCAGACCACTTATATACTTGAACAAAGTTTCAGGTGAGTCTAGAGAAATGCCTAGAATTAAAGCTCTTTTTCTAAATTGCTAGGTATAGCTTTGTACACTTTGGCCTTTTAATTGGCGAAGAGTTTGCCAACTCATCATTGCTTGTTGCATATAAGCTAGTGGATAGAACTGTTTTTTAAGGGGAGAAAAAAATTCACTCCAGGTAGAAAGAATTTTACCATGCTTCTTCAAATCAACTTGGGTCCTGCCTTCCCAGCACACTAGGGCAGTTCCTTCAAGGCGCAGGTTAGCCAGTTGAATCTTACTCCTTTTTGAATCAATGCTCTGCACCCTGCAATACACATCAATCTGTCTAATTCGGTTATCTAGCTTTTTTGCATTTAATTCTCCATCATAGACTGACAAATCAAATTTTACATTTAATTTAATCAAGGATGTTTTCTTCTTTTTATTTTCAGGGCTAGAAGGAGGTGTTGATAGAGGAGGATTTTCTCCTTTCCCTTTGCCTTTTGAATGGTAAAATAGAAGAGGTTCCTCTTCTCCTTTGCTTCGTTCAGGTGTTGAGTTGCTTGCACCTCAATCCTTCTTAAATTCCCGATACATTTCTTCTACCATGGCTCTCATGGTCATGAAACTGTCAATGAACTGAGACTCTGATTCCAAGGGAATTTCTTCTGCCATTTTCCTCCTAGGATAGTGGTGGGCCCCAGTATTGCAGCGATAATGCTGCAACTCCTAGGACTCCTTTCTTTAATTTTATCAACACGATAGTTTGTAACAAACTTGGAAGCGACGGTGCTGTATGCATAAGTACTAGCTCTTGCCGCAACTGTCACTTAGTCAGCTGGCACAAGTCCGCTAGGAGCTTAAGCCAACTTCTATGAGCTTTTAGAAAAAGCTTTTTAACTGATGGATGAAAGCTAACTCAAAGGAAGCTAATCTACTTGAGGAAAGAAACTGAAAGCCAAAAAGAAACGCAAACCCTAGCAAACCCTAATTCTACCAGCTAGTCCTACTGATGCAAAAATGAGAATGCAAACTACTGAAAGAGATGTCATTACTTCTATAAAGGTAAAATACACGTGTCTAGACTACCTCTATCCTAAGAAAACATCTTTTTGTATTTTTGATTAAGTTGTCAGTTTCATCATGCATATGCTTTCACTGTTCTTTATTGTGCATGGGTGGATCAAGGAGGAGAAATGCTTGGAAAAGATTGGGAAGGTTCAGAGAGGGTCTAAGGAGTCCCTAACACCCTTCTAGAGATTTTCACAAAGTTCGGCTATCAATAAACCTCATTTGTGAGCTTCTATAGGAAGTCTGCAAGGGTTCTACAGGATGTTCAGGAATTTCTACAGGATGTTTGAAAAATGGTTTTTAGAGGATGGGTGAGTGAGGGAAGATGCATGAATGGATAGGGAGGTAGGATAGGGGCCTGGAGTGACCCAGGGATTGGTGGATGGAGTGGTGAGAGGGTGTAGAAGGCTGACTTGGCTTAAAGAAGGTTAAGACAATGATTGAGCAAGAAGTTAGGGTTACATGGGAAAAAGGACAGATGAGAGACGAGGAACCTAGCTAGGAGATGGAACAAGTGGCTCTGATGAAGCTTAGGTGGATGAAAGAGTGGTAGAGATGCTCTGCACAGTGTACATTCAACTGAATCAACAAAGTCTTACAAGTAATCAAAGTCCTAGCTAATCTAATCTAACTAACAACAAATTGAATGAATAACAGCTTTATTTTGAAAGAAAACCATGTATATCAACTATGCAATAAAACATTTTAAAGATCTAAACACATAACTAACTTCTGCAAATGAAAACAGTACAGTAAGGGTTGCATGATAAAGCAAACTAATGTTTTTGTTGGGACAGCACGGTTACTTCAATTCCAGCCCCTGATCCAATGAGGGAGAGGTGAAACGAAAGGTGTTTGTTGGCCATTTTTCTAGAGCTTTTTCCCTGTTATTAACTTATCAAACAAATCTAAACATGAAAAGCTACTTTAATTATAAAAAACAATCTAAATAACAAAACAATATTTAAATCTAAATAGCAGATTTTATTCTAAGAATGCAGCAAAGACACATGAAAGTGAACAAAGGAGGTACTGGGCACTTGAGATGGGCCCAACCCCAAGAGCTACAGCCTCCTAAGAGAGATTTAGAGCTGGTGCAAAGCTGGATTCATCTTTATTGAGCGAGAAAAGAAGAATTACATCAAAAACTGTCCACAAGGGAAAGCTTGAGAAGGTGCTGAAATGCGAAGCTAATCTACTGACTAAAATCGAACTACAAATTAGCTAACTTCTGCCTACAAAGTGACTAACTACTGGCTAACCAAAATGACTAACTGAAATGAGGCCCTAAGCCCTCTTATTTATACAAATTGAGGACCCCAACAGTCCTCCTAAACTTTAGGGACTCGGCTGCCAAAAACTTGTAGTTAACAACAATCCTACTTGACTTGCTTGGCTTCCCTGGTGCTAATTGATTTGGTGGCCCTTGAACTCCGAGCTGATGGTGGAGAATTCTAGGTAAGGGCCCATAAATGAAGGGGACACCTTCCTACAAATCCTCTCCCTTGTTCTCCCACGAATTTGGCTGCCAAGTGCTCATTAAAACCTTCAATTTTGTCTCCAAATTGATCAAAAAGGCTACACAAAGCACACATTAGACTTGTTGGCATAATGACTAACCCAATTCACTCTATTAGCATAAATATAATAAAAAACATGCAATAAACTAATGAGAATGGTGGATTAAGTCAAATTAGGAGGTTGAATGAGCCCATATAATTATCTATTTTTAGGGCTCATCATCACCCCCTACTGAAAGTGTTGCTCATCCTCTGAGCAACCAATCTATCTCCTCATCTTTGATGGCCTGGTGGCTCCCTGTCATGCCAAGCTTCTTAAGTGATGTCCTCTTCTTGGTCATGAAACCATGCTTTTCTCTCTGCTTCTTCCCACTGCCTGTGCTCCTTTTCCTAGAGAATTCTCAACTTCCTGTAGAACTGTCTCAGCATCCTGTAGAACTGTCTTTGAGTCTATTATCTGAATTCTTTCTCTCCAAGTGAAGGTTTTTGGCTTCCTCATTCATAGGTGATGGAAATCCTTGAAGGAGGCTCCTCCTTTTGTTTAGCTTTTGTGTCCTTAATGACAATTTTCTCCTTGTCTGTGGTTTGGGTCTGCCCACTTTGATCTGTGTGCTCCTTCTTGCCTTAAAATACATGGAAGGCTCCCTCTTTCACTTCTCTTTCTTCTTGGGGGATGTGCTTAGGGTGGCGAGCACAGCTGCTGCCTCCCTAGCTAAGATCTCAGCCAATTTCTCCTTCTGCTGCCCTTTCCCAAAACTTCCTGTAGAAAGTCCTGTAGTGGTCGTTTTCTGGCTTCCTGTAGAAGCAGTTTTCTGGCTTCCTGTAGAAACAGTTTTCCCTGATTTGGCTTGCATGGCTGGGGGTGTCTTCTTCTTCAATTTTGCTGTGGTTTCCTCTTCCCACTGGTTATACTCTTCTTCTTCTGTGCCTCCTTCTAACAATCCCAAATGCAAAGGGGAACTTAACTTGAGGCCTATCCAGCTGGCCTGGAGATTTTGCATAGACTTTTTGTAGGGAGGCACTCGTGCCAAGGCCTCCCTCATTCTAGTTGGAGTGTGGTATTCCCTGATTTTGAGGTTGTGGGACAATGTGTCCCACCTACAGGTGCAAGCATGAACACAATGGTCCCCCAATAGTCGCTCCATATCCTCGAAGTGTGTTATGGCCTGAGCCTGCCGATCTATGTACTCTAACAGGGCCTGAGAGTTGGTTTCTAGGTGCTGGTGCTCTTCTTCCATTGGCTGATGCTGGTTCCAAGACCTTGAGACCCGACTCTCTAGTGGTGAATGCTGCATGCACTGGCTTCGTTTGATGTGAGCTATTGGTGTCTCCATGGTATGTGCTCCAGCCGGATCCGCTGTTACAGGGTTCCTGTAGGACATCCTCTAGTCGTTTCTCCTCCTGGGGTGCATGATGAAACAAACAAAGTTGCGTTCACAGATGAAGGGTCCTGAGGGTGCCTTGGGAGGTAAGGTGTGTGGGCCTCTGCATGCTTTATTTTTCACTTGAAAAACAAATTTCTATCTGAGAAAACAGGGTTCTGGTATGACGGTGCAGGTATATTCAACCAGATGGTGGCAATGGTGGTGAGAGGAGATGAAACAAGTGAAGGATGGAAGAAAAGAGTGGTTGCATGCCTCCTCAACAGAATTCAAGCTTCAAATCCCTCTCCATAATCGATTCTGGCCTGCCCAAAGGCTCTACAGGATGTTTCTGGTAAAAATACAGAGCTTCCTGTAGAAAGTCCTGTAGCTTCCTGTAGAAGGTTGAACCATGACTAAATTATGTCTGAACCCTGAAAAAATGAGTGTTCATAGAGGGGATGGATGTGAGGATGCCTTGGAACTTGGTAGGGACCCTTCTGCTTGTGCTGGGAGGCCCCATTTCCGCATTGTGTACCTGCAACCTGCAACAATTACCAGGGATTAAACTTGTTTGTTTTTTTTTCTCTCTGTTTCATCCTTCTTTTTCTTTCTTGCTTTTCCTCTTGCTTTCCTTTTGATGGTTTCATTGTTGGTCTGCCCTAGGTTTTCTTACCCTTACCTTTCTTCCCCTCTGTTTTCCTCTCTGCCTCAATTTGCTCCCTTTCCTCACTGCTGGATGAAGTGAGTTCCTCGGCCAGAATTTGGATATAATGCCCTGTTTTGGCTTGTGCTTTGATCAGAAGGAGAATTCTGATATGGATTTCTTGCTTGACTCTCAGGACAAGATTTCTCTGTTGGTTGTATCTCTCCTTTCACCAATTCCTTGGTTATAATATTGTTGCTGCCCCAAAACTTGACTGCCAAAATGAAATTAGGCTCTCACAGATAGAGTGCAAAGCTAATTTTCACACTAACCATATAACAGTCACAAAAGAAAAATGTTTATATGTGCACAGGTGAGCCTTACAGTGGTTTATTGTTATAATGGGGAGAGTTTTCTGGCAGGAACCATGGAGGTGAATACGACGCAGCACCATTCAAAAGCAATTCTGTGAAAACATCACCCTTTTGTTGTCCTCCTCCTATGATTGCTTCCAAAGCATAAAGTTGGGTAGAATAAAGCTCATATTCTTCGTCCTCCTCCAACCATAAAGGTAAATCATGTTCTAGGGAGGTTTGAGCAGGAGGGTATAAGACTAACTGTTTGGATATATGCCCATTCTTGATGGTCATATTCCCAACTTTGCAACTAATGTAGGCATCAACTGTGGCCAACCATGGCCTCCCAAGGATGAGAGGGTAACCAGTAAGCTTAGCCTTAGGCTAGAGAACTAGGAAATCTATAGGGTATTCCCAGGAGTCAATGGAGACCATCACATCATCTACAATTCCCTCAGAGGTGACTGTGAAACGGTCTGCAAGTTGCAAAACTATTGTGGTCTTTGTTAATGACCCTTGGAGATTAAGCTTGAGCATGGTGTCCTTGGTCATCACATTAATGGCAGCCCCAAGATCAATCAGAGTGTGCAGGAAAATGGTGCCATTGATGTGCACATATATTACAAGGCTTCTAGGATCTAAGTATTTTCAACATATTACCTGCCCTAACAATAAGTCAGATAACTGCCCAATGACATTAATGATAGAGCCGTCCCTTTTTATTCTTCCTGGATGCTTGAAGCACTTCTCCTTAATCAACTTATTTTAGATAGGAACATCTTTGATTACCTAGAGAAGGGGGATCTTTACACATAGATTCTTCAATTCTCTCAAAAGTTCAATTTCTTCTGGGGTAGGCTGGAGTGGTTGGGCTAATCTTTCAAGAAAGGGTGGATTTGCTTTAAGGTAGTTTTCCTCTCTTTCTTCCTAAACCTCCCTATGTGTAGAGGGAGGTTGCTTATCTGGGGGAATTCTCCCAGATCTTAGGTTAATCTCCTGGATTTCTATAGCATAAGTTGGGTATGATGTCTCTCCACTGTATCCTTGTTGAGCCTACCTATTTTTTGGGTTTGGGTTTAGCTGGGCAGGCATTTGGGGTTGCTTAGGTGGAGTAGAGTGCAGGAGTTGTGGTTGGGTAGGTGATGGAGGCAATAGGGCTAGAACATTGTTGTATTGGGGCCTTCACCCTTGGGGTAGGGTATTCCACTAATGTCGTGGCTTAATATAAGGTTGAAATGATTGGTTGGCTAGATGGGAATGATATTGAGGTGCATAGGACCAAGGAGGGGGTGTACACTAGGAAGGATGAGCAGGGGGTCCCCAAGAAGGTATATATGTGGTTTGGTTGGGTCTGTAATATGCATGGGATGATCCTTGCATACCCTGCTAGTATGGTCTAGGCCCAGGAGGTCTCCTTTGGGTGGTGTAGTAAAGTTTCTTAGTGGCCCCTTCAGCTCCTTAATATACAGCTTTGAGTCCAGGTAAGAAAGGGCACTTGTCTATGGAGTAGTTTTCTTCATAGACTAAGCAAATCTCAATACACTTCAATGGGCACTCATTCCTAGGATGATTCTTGGTGCATCTAGGACAAAAGATGGCCAAGGATCTCCCTACTTTCTCTTGCTTCCTTTTGATATTCATGGTATCCAATTGCAAGGCAACAGTTTGCAACATCTCACTTTTGAAGTCCTCCAACATATTTCCAATTTCACACTTGATGGATGAGCTGGAAGATGATGTACTGGCCATAGGTTGACTACTCCTACCCTTTTTTCTGGTTGCCCTAGAATGGTTTCTGAAGACAGTCTTGATATCCTCATAGGGTAGTTGGTAGATATCTCCTCCTGCTAACAAATGCAAGGTATCTAGGATATCTTCCATTACTCCTCTAAGGAGGACCAGCTTCAGTGACTCAAGGTCAAGTGTACACTTGGCCTTTTTGTAACTGAGCTGGAATCTTTCTTCATAGTCTTCTAAGGATTCATCATGGCCTATAGCCATCCTAAAAATCTCTCTGTAGTGTCCTTTGACCTACAGTAGTGCCTATATTTGTTGTTGAAGGCCTACTGCATCTGAGCCCAAGTTGTGATGCTATCTCCAGGTAAACCCATGAATCAGCGCAATGCTACATCCTTGAGGGTAGATGGAAATAGTTTTAACTTTTGCTCATCCTCTGTATAGTCATATGTTCGGCATATAACAACAAACTGAAATAGGAAAGTGTTAGGGTCCTCTATGGTCAAGCCATGGAAATGAGGTAGAGCAAAGGGGCTTATATTCTTCATTTTAGTGTCCCCATTGGTTTCCCTAATGGGGAAGGCACCCTCAATTCTCTATATATCTCCTCTATCATCTTGGTTTTCAACCATTGGTTTAGTAGGAATGGGTTATTCCTCTTCTTATTCCCCCATAAGTTTTTCAAATATGTCAGGTTACTCACCTAAAGGTTCTTCCAAGTCACAATCATCGAAAAAGAGACAAGGTTGACTGTTGGATGTAGTGGGGGTATTTGGCAATAATTTTCCTTAATTATCCCTATTCCTACGAAGCATGAAAGGAAATGTTTTTGGGTTGGTTTTTGTAATATTTTCTTTAAAGCTGGAAAGTACTCTGCAGAAAGAAAATTATTGATTAAATGAAAAACTACTAACATAATGGAAACTACTTGCATATTGAAATTGTTGATTGAGTGGAAAGACTTCTGACAAAAAGAAAACTACTTGAAGAATGAAATTGCTTAATTGAATGAAAAACTACTAACAAAACAGAAACTACTTGCTGAATTGAAATTGTTGATTGCAGAATGGAAAAGAAAGCAGATAAATGAAAAATAAAAGAAAGAAACTAGATTGCTTTTGTAGAAATAAACTAATGGAAGAAAGTTGAAGACTAGAAGTAGAAGAAAGAAAGTTAGAGACTAGAAATAGAAAAAGGAGAAGTAATTCACATCCTACTCTGACACCTCCCCGACAACAGCGCCAAAAGTGATGAGCCTAGGTATTGCAGCAAGAATGTTGCAACTCCCAAGGCTACCATTTTTACTTATCAACCCGGGGTTCGTCAAAGTTGGAAGTGACAATGCACTAGGTAGAAGTGAAGGTACTATGGGTTTTCACTGCTCATATGGCAAGAGACCCTAGGGGTTCCAAGCCATACTTCTACCGGGTCAGAAGAAGCTTGATTTTGATGGAAGAAGAGCAAATCTATTCTAAGGGAGAGCTACTCTATTGCAGTAATGAAGAAAACAACTTGTAATGCTAACTCACACCAGACACTAACTAACCATCTAAATAGCTATGTGAAGCAGAATTTCTAAAACAACACTAATCTAATGTTGCTATCTAAGTTGCAGAAATAAAAAGCATCAAAACTAGACTAAGGGGTAAGCAAAGGAAATTAAGCTAAGTCTGCGTTTAAGCAGAAGAGCATTCAAAGATCAAAATTGGTCAAAAGAGGACGTAAGGGAGCAACAATGCATAAGAACCGCTGGATTAGTCGGGTGAAAGGAAAACGAATGGCTAAGATCGAATCGTAGGAAGGTACATAGGTAGATGGGTGAATAGGGTTAACTAACATGATGGATGGTTGTGATTATATCGCAAATGCTAACTCAAGAGATGGACGGATAGGATTAATCGAAGATGGACGATGAGTATTAGATTGCGTGAAAAGGAAACGTGTGGAAATGGTAGCGGGTTTGTGGAGGTGGTACGTTGTATTTTGCGTTCCCTCAAAACCATATGTTGTATTTTAAAATTTCACACGATTAGCCTTACTGAGTGACACGTAGCACAATAAAACCATTTTTCTCACATTCTCTCAGGCAGATAACAGATGGACAGAAATCCATGCAATATGACGTAATAGCCTTCGGATCTGGCTAGGTAGATCAACGATGGAGATGGGCCAAGCTAGTTGGGGAGTGGGTGATGCAATGGCCGTCAGACCAAGAGACAGATCGACGGTGGAGATTGGAGCACATAAAGGAACATGCGGAAATGAGGGAGCAGGTTTAGAAGGCAGTAAGTTGCATTTCACGTGCCCTCAAAGCTGTAAGTTGTTTTCTAAAATTTTATGCAATTAGCTTTACCGAGAGACACGTAGCACGAGAAAGCCACTTTTCTCGCGTGCTCTCAGGAGGAAAATGGTTGGACAGAAATACGCACAATATGGCATGATAGTTGTTAGATCTGGCTAGGTAAATCAACGGTGGAGATTTGACCAAGCTAGTTGGCGAGCGGGTGTGTGATAGTCGTTGAATCAGAAAAGGCAAACCGACGGTGAGGATTTAAAGTGCATAAAGTCAGCATTGAAAATGAATTGGGCAGTGATTGGTCAGATTTTGATGTGTAAGGCAATCTATGGGTAAAAAAACTGATTACAACGTGAATTAACAACGTCCGCTTAGTTGTTTCATGCTGAAGGAGAATGGGCATATGAGTGAGGTCTTAGACAGAGGCTGAAGGAACAAATGACTGGGAAATGAATGAATTACCATGAAATGAACCATGTAAGTGCATCAAACAAAAAAATCCATGCAAGGATTGAAACTTTGTGTTTTGGGGTTGCTACAGGGTTTCTTCCTCATGTCATGGTCCCAGAGGGAAGAGGTGAGGCTGAGACACCTGCTGACAAAATCATGGAACTTTTCTTTGTTAACCTGCTAAGTGAATGAAACGAAAAATGGAAGCAACTAAAGCACAACTAATCTATTCTACCTTGCTGTAATGGAAATGTAGCTACTTAAATAAATAACCAGTTAAACCACGAATCACTACTCTAAACTGTGGTGATGCAATTGCAACTACTTAAACAAATAAACAATTAAACCATGAAGTTGTACTATTGTTGTAATGAAAATGCATCCAATTAAGCAAATGAACATAAAACAGGAATCTATGCTAGCATAGAAATACAATAAAGAGGATATTTGGTTGCTAGGGTCGAGCCCTAACCTAAGAGCTTCAGCCCTCTGAGTTAACTTAGTGTTGGCTCAAAAAAAAACTCATCTTCATTATAAATAAAAAATTGTTACAAGGCTTGCAGCTTGAAAACAAAGTGGAGTTCTACAATAAGAAGTCTGAATTCTTGCTAATTCTTGGTAACTAAAAAAACTAAGGTCCTAAGCCTCTCTACTTATACATCTGAAGTCTCCAACAACTTCCTTCAAACTTAGGGAGGCACAGCTCCCAATTCAATGATAAACTCGTGCTTTCCCTTTCACTAGCTCGGTTGCCTTCTAGTATGGAGGCTTGGCTCCCAACTCAAGATAAACTTGTACTTTCACTTACTTGGCTGCCTTCTAGTACACCTGATTTGGTTGTTTGCACCTTGCACTTGCTTGAATGCCTTCTAGAAGGGCGTTGTTTGTACTTTCAGCTGATGGAGGGATATTCGAATGGAGGGGAAGCAAATGACGAGGATTTACCTCTTGTAATTCCTCTACCTTGTCCCATTCGAGTTTTTACCAAGGTATTTACCATAGTTCCTTGCTTTTATCTTTTATCTCTACATTTTCCTTGCTTTTATTCTTTATCCCTACATTAGATGCACATTAGACCACAAAGAAAAATATCCAACTCTACTCATCTCATAAACAAAATATAATCAAAAGTATGCAATAAGTTGTGAGAATAGTCAGTTTGACTAAGCTAGGAGGTGAATTAAGGTCAATTAAAGCCCATATAATTACTCAATGATGAGGCTCATCAGTTGTCCAGCATCCTTTATCTAGCATCCACCTTACCTAACCCTCGTGGTTATATTGACCTGCAGGTAATTATCATTTCGATTGCCTATGTATAAAATATTCTTGAACGGCGACTTGGAAACTTCTAATCCTTGCTTTTGCTGAAGGAGGTTAGTTCCTTCTTGCCTAGGTACCATATAATTTTCTACCTACCCCTCAATCTCGAGTTTCAACACCAGGCCTAAACGATAAATCTCATGTGTAGCTTTGTGGTTTATGCCATCTTCTAATTAAAATGTAGAGTTGAAGACTACCTATTTTCTCTATGGATAAGTGGATTTAGTTCACCACTATTTTGTAGCCTAAAATTGCATTTTCCATTTATGGCTTTAGATTTTCAGCTCTGTACGAATATTTTCATAGTCAACTCATATTTAATATAGCACCTGAGCAAAAGGACTTCCATGGTTTTATAATTGACCGTCCTTATGTGTATTTACCTTCGGCTTCCTTTTCAGACTGTAAAGTTCTCTAATTTTCACTTAAAGAAGAAAATATTGTAATTCTCATTTTTCTATAGTTTTTTCATGCCTCTCTAAACTGTATACAACTTGTCACTGCATTCATTTTCTTTGATATATAAGCATGAATATGGTGACTAATGTCCCGAAATTTTTATACCTCTAAATTGGCTAAGGTGGAATTTCGGGAAATTGGAGTTACTTACCTGTATATAATATGGATTGTATTAAATAAGAAAGGGGATGTAACTACACTCCATCTATAATTTTGTTGTGATTCATCTAGCTTTACTGTGAATGTTTCATTGTCCAACTTTGAAAAATTTCATACAACTTCTAATCCTTGCTTTTGCTGAAGGAGGTCAGTTCCTTCCTGCCTAGGTACCATATCATTTTCTACCTACCCGGGAATCTCGAGTTTCAACACCAGGCCTAACCCATAAATCTCATGTGTAGCTTTGTGGTTTATGCCATCTTCTAATTAAAATGTAGACTTGAAAACTACCTATTTTCTCTGTGGATAAGTGTATTTATTTCACCACTATTTTGTAGCCTAAAATTATATTTTCTAGTTATGGCTTTAGATTTTCAGCTCTCTATGAATATTTTCATAGTCAACTCATATTTAATACAACACTTGAGCAAGAGGACTTCCATGGTTTTATAATTGACCGTCCTTATGTGTATTTACCTTCGGCTTCCTTTTCACACTGTAATGTTCTCTGATTTTCACTTAAAGAAGAAAATATTGTAGTTCTCATTTTTCTATAGTTTTTGCATGCCTCTCTAAACTCTATACAATTTGTCATTGCATTCATTTTATTTGATATATAAATGTGAACATGGTGACTAATGTCCCAAAATTTTTATACCTCTAAATTGGCCATAAGCTCATTGAGAGCAGTGCCATCACTCCAAGGATTTAAGGACTTCACTAAGATTCATAAAGAAGGAGCTCCCCTTAGGCCCATTATAAATACCATTGGTGGTCCGACCTACCTTCTAGCCAAATACCTTGCCTCCAAGCTTAAATCCTTAGTCGGTCTTATAGAGTCCTTCGTAAAGGACTCCACGTCCTTTGTTGAGGAACTCAAAGGCATAAAGATTGAACCTGAGGATATTCTTGTGAGTTTTGATGTCATTTCCCTTTACACTTTCATCCCTATTAAGGAGGCCACGGAGGTCATCAATCATCTCACGGATCCTAACACTGCTCAATTAGTTGAGATATGTCTCACTTCCACTTTTTCAGTTTCAAAGGCGAATTCTTTGAGCAGACCTATGGCATCTCCATGGGCTCCCCCTTGTCCCCTATTGTTGCCAATATTTTCATGGAAGATTTTGAATCCAAAGCTCTAGCATCTGCCCATCTCCTTCCAAAGATTTGGAAGAGATTTGTAGATGACGCTAATGTCATCTAGTCTCATGGCCAAGAGGAGTTGAAACTCTTCTTCAATCATCTCAACAGTCAATCCTCCGCCATTAAGTTCACCATGGAACAAGAGGTTAATGGTAGCCTCCCTTTTCTTTGCATTCTTATTTCAAAGAATTCTGATGGTTCCCTTTCCCACCAAGTGTTTTGGAAGAAAACCCACACTAAGCAATATCTTCATGCCAGTTCCCATCATTTCCTAGCCCAAAAATTGGGTGTTCTCAACACCCTCGCTACTCGTGCCCTAAGAATCTCTGACGAAAAGAGATTCAAAAGAGAGAAATCCCATCTTCTTAATGTCTTTGTTGAAAATGGTTATAGCAGACACATCGGTCAGAAAGCCTTTCTTAAAGCCTTCAAGAACTCGATGGTCAAAAAAGAACCTAAAAGTCAGACCCCAAGAGTCCATATGCCTTTTATCCAAGGCACCACTAATAAGATTGCTAGGATTCTCAAGAAGCACAATGTCCCTTCGACCTTCAGACCCCTTAAGACCATTCGAAACTCCCTCCGATCAGTAAAAGATCCCATCAACCCCAAGGACATGAAAGGTGTCTATATGATTCCTTGTTCCTGTGGAACCCCCTATATTGGTGAGACTGGACGCTCCATTAATCAAAGGATCAATGAACACGCAGTTGACCTAAAACATGGGAGAACCAAGTCCTTTGCACTAGTGGAACGTGCGGAGAAAACTAAACATCATGTTTGTATTGAGGAAGCCCGAGTGATTGCTAAGGTTCCGCAATTTCGTCATCGAAAATTTAGGGAAGCCATTGAGATTGAAAAAAGATCTAGTAACCTCAATAGGGACGATGGTTGGAAAATTAGCAGTTGTTGGATCACTGCCCTTTCTTCCCAGTCCTATCTCCCCTCTTCAATGTCTTCCCCTCTATTAATGACTTGACATATTTACTATTCAAATGTCTATTCCCCCTTTTTTTTGGGGTTCTCCTTACATAACTTATTGAATAAATTACATTAAAATGTTTCCTAGATCTATTATAGGTAAAATTTTACTATTATAATAATATAATAATAATTTAACAGTGTTTAGCTATTGATATTGACTTGGATTAATAATTTTATTATTATTATACATTGATTATTCTATTGAGATTACCATTGACATAACTAACTAAAATGAATTAATATTACATTATTATTTAAATAGTAAGTTTGTTACTACTATAACATTATAATATTTTAATAATAATAATATTTAAGACTATTATAATATGAAACATTAATGATATACATTATTATAATTAAAAATGGCCTTTACTACAACTAACTAAATGGGTTAATATCACCCATAATAAGATTATTATTTAAGCTTATAATTTATA
>APFE031225641.1:0-62357 GCA_000404065.3 Pinus taeda | reverse complement strand
TGGCATTAAAAATAATAATATTATTTTAATATTTGTGACCATTCTAACAGTTTCTATTCAATTATGACCTGGGTCCAATTGAGTCCAATATAGCCGGTTTTTTTTTCAAACCTAACCATTAGAAGATTTTTTCGTCCTTATTTGACATGCAGCCTTGATCTGATTCCCTCAACTTGTCCTGATGATGAACCACACTCGTTGGTTCGAAACGCGTCGACAAAGATTTTATAATGTGATTTCTCCGAAAATATTTCTATAAATGTATTACTGTTTCAATGAACTCTTAAGCAATCATATATCCATTCGAAGCAATGCTTTATTACTTTTATGAATGTGAAACTCTAATATGTTATTCTAATTAACGTTGCCTTCTAGTAAGTTCAAGAATATCAGCCCTTGATTCTCTGTGCTTAATATAATTTTTAGTATGAAATCCTCGTCATCTTCCTTTGGTGTTGTTATCTATATGTACAAATTGCTATCAACTATAGGAGACAATTATCACTTTTCTCGTTGTTCTTTCATGCCTTATATCGGTGTAGCACTAAATTTTAGTTTTACAATTCATTTATGTATATGCCTATACATTAGTTGCTAATTCACAGGATGGTTACTTCTCTATTTGTTTTTTATTTATTTGAGATGGGATAGAAGAAAGCCCTTCTTTTGTGCATATCAAAACCATGTATATATTTATGGAATTAAATTTATTCACTAGTTTACTGTTTAGTTCACTACATTTATGGTTCTGCATTCAAAAGAAGTATCACTGGTATCCTTTAAAATCTACCCATTGCAATATTTGATACATAGTCAGAGTAGATCTGGCTGGGGATCTATGTTAATTGTGGCTCATCATTTTTATTATTGTACATGTCTCTTACTTTTGTTTCATTTGCATATTAAGTATCATTATTACTTGATACTTTGAGTGCTCCAATAATTAACATGAATTAAGATTTCTATAATTACAATTTGAATATGCTCATTATATATAATATTCTCCATGCCCATCTAACTAATTCTCATCGTATACATCTTGCCTCCTTTTGACATCGTCGAATTTCTTGTCTGGCATACTCGGTTTCGAAAGGAGGAATGAATTCCTATAGATATACATGTTATATATCATTTTTTAGGAAGAAAAAGCATGATATATTCATAAAAGAAGATTACATATTGCAAATGTAAGAAGCATATGCAGAAATATGGACCGAGCCACTTACAAAAATACTCCAAAAGAAGTAATCAGAAAAGCCCTCAGACAAGGCAGCAGATAAAGGAATAAACCCCAGAAAATCTGCTTAATAGATCCCAAATAGAGCCCCAAAAGGCCAATATTTTCCCCAGAAAAAACAAGGCAACCCAACTATAAGGTGCAGAAGAGGCACCAATGCACCTAGCAGACAAGCATATGTGGATAGAAAATGAGAGCAACCAGTGCTAGACCTGTCCACCCAATACGAAAGGAGAGGCACGAAATGAGGAAGAGAGCAGCAAAAGTAGCCACTCCTTCCTCGCCCCCTCAAACTCTCCACCCAAATCAGACGAGAAACAGAGGAAGAAACACTGCCTTAATCATCCACATCCGCCTGCAGAAAAAGACCATCGGAATCATCCATAGAGGTGGCATGAAACAGAGCAGAGCGCAACTGTTCCCTCAACGCTCCAAAGGATATGCCGCGGCCAGAACAATCCAATCTGCCGCCAAGAAGGAGAAGACCCACCAGAGCAAAGACGCCATCAGGGGTAGAGGCGGCAAGAGTATCCACCTCGCCCCCGCTCAGAGAAAACTAAAAGACCAGAAGATGAAATGAGTCTGCAAGACGAAACCCTCTCTGCTTGCCTCTCGCCGCTCGACTCAAGAGAGCCCGCACCTCACGCCGTTCGCCGCTTGCCTCTGGAGAAACCCGCAGAGTCGTCGCTCGCCTCTGAAGAAGCCCTCGCTACCTGTGGTGAAGCCCTCGCTCGCCTCTAGTGAAGCCTCACGCCGCTCATCGCTCGCCTCTGGAAAAACCAAACTTTTGTGAAGCCCTCGCCGCCTGTGGAGAAGCCCTCGTTCGCCTCTAGTGAAGCCTCACCGCAGCTCCCCTCGCAGCAAACCCTCAATGCTCACATTTAAACCCTCAACGCTCGCCTCTAGAAAAACACAACTTTTGTGAAGCCCTTGCCACCTATGGAGAAGCCCTCATTCACCTCTGGAGAAGGCTCACCGCAGCTCCCCCACATGTTATATATCATACTCAACCGCTTACTTTCCACTCTTATTTCTTTAGATTTTACAAGATTTATCCTTAGTAAATCCATTCCCTTCGTGAGGTGTGAAATTAGTACAATCCATAAATACCTACATAGGGATTCAATATCCCCTATGGAGCTTTGAACATTGACATGCATGAATCCCATATAACAATAGCGTTAGTCTTTTCCTAATTCCTTAAAAGTATAGTATGGGTTTTCCTTGAAAACTGCATACATACATTCCAATGCATTAAAATCAATGTGAAATGCCTAAGCATTAAAATTGATTATAGGATCTGTATGCATAAAAAATAATTCGTAAACATAAAAAGAATAAACATTAACTGTAGAAAATTGTATGCACTAAAAGAGTCTTAACATCAATATACATCAAAATTAATTGAAGAATCCAAATGCAATAAAATAATTTCATAATTATTCACAGGAAGAATTATGCACTAATTTTCTATCCAAAATCCCTGCAGCAATAGTACTTAATGTGCACACTCGCCACACAACCATGAATTGTTCCTCCAATTCCCCCCAAGCTAAGATCACTTGCTTAGGAATAAACACCCTCTATTGATCCCTTCAATATGTATTTAATACCTTACTTTCATGATAAAGTTTCTTTTATCAGTGTCCCTCTTTTGTTGACATTTTTATTCACTTGCCTACGTTTTTCCATAAAAGCCCTCCTTTCTCTCCGGCGATGCTTTTATGCTTATCCAAGCTTATCATCTTTCTCCAATTAATCAACTTAATGGATTTTTCTTTCTCATCCATTACGCTTATCAAGAATTTCATTTAGAATTCTTATCATGAAAGAACTATCCAAACTCATTCACCAATGAGATTTTATTTTTATTTTTTCTTTCTTTGGAAAGAATATCATTTCTAGGTGTCTCACTCCCAAGAAAATACATTCCATTTTAGTAAATATTCATTTTCGTAATGGTTCCAATATTCTTCATGGCTTTAATGCCATTCTTTCTAACATAACTCAATCTAACCAAAATAATATTATAGCAATGGAGAGGCAATACATTTTTTATTGGATTTTTGCAAAGTCGGTGGAATAGGATGAAACCCAAGGATTTGGATCAATAGAATGAAAAAAAATAAGAAAAGTGAAGATTTGCAGCTCCATAATTGATGGATCTAAATGCCTTCAATAACTCTCTTTTTTCTTAATTTCTTTCTGTAAATTATAAGTAATGATTTGGTGAATGGAGATGGGTTCCAATTTCTTTAGAGAATGGTTCCAACTATCTATAAAAGCATGCCTTTTTTGCACTATTATAGGGGACTAATTGTTTAGATAATTAACTAATTTGAACCTGTTATGCAACCAGATCAAAAAACAGAAGAAAATATATATCAATGTCTTGAAAATTAGCTTCTTAGAGGGGAAAACCTCCTTTACATCACATAAATGAATAATTATTGTATCATACAAATGCAAATACCCCCTTGGTATATATAGGAGTCTAAGGGGTTACAATATAATCAGAGTTTCCATAACAATAATAATGTAAGGGCACAATAATAACAATAGTGGGCTTCTATAGAGCACAACAATAACAATAATGGGGTTACAAGAGTATCATATGAACTTAATATGCCTCTCATTATAAAAAAATGTTATGATCAACACTTGAGTAGTTTTGGATGATTCTGTATAAAATTATCATCTTCCCATGTGGAATGTTTAGCGGGTAATTTCTTCCACTTAATGATATATTTTGAAATTTGTTGATTTTGTAGCTATATGGTCCTTGTTTTCGTGGCTTCTTCAAGATGCAATATGATTTTTTCTTCCGCGTCAAATTCTAATGGATGAAAATTTTTCAAATTGTAGGATATCAATTGTTAGGAAGGAGAGCAAGAATAATGAATTTGATAATGAGTTTTTAGGAGATCAAGGAACATTGAATGCATTAAGAGATTTTGGATTGTTCTAATTTTCTATGTTGTCAAACATGAAAACCAAAATTCGGTTGCTAGAAATTCTTGTCCATTACTGGGACCCAAACCAAGAGGTGTTTATGATAGATAAAATGCCTTTGGAAATAGATGTAGTAGATATTTACTTCATTACAGGGATTTCCCAAAAATGGAATCCAGTTGATCTAAAATAGAGGGTCTGGGGAGGCCTAAATGTATCTGATTACATAAACAACTACTGCACAGAGGGAACAAACAAAGTCAAATCTCAAATTTCGATCAAGAATGTGAGAAGCTTGCCAATCAAGATCACCCTCTTTAATATTGTTAGAGTGGTAGGCTTGGTAGCTCTACACCGGGCCTCTCGACCAACCATGTTCTTGGAAATAGAGTGCGTTCGTTCGAAAGTGTTTGATTGGTGCACATGCCTCATCACTTGCATGAAAAAGAAACTAACTTCAGTGAGCCTCAGGAAAACAAAGCATTTTGGCTATGGTAGCATACGTTTCTCCTTCGTTGAAAGAGTACTAACACTTCGACCCAAAGTGTCTACCACCATAAACAACCCTAGAGATCCAAGGATGGCTAGATGGTCAGATCTGATCAGGTGACTAGGCGGGGGCAAGGTCACTCGAGCGACATTTGATGATGGGCTCTTCCTTTGGTGGGAGGAACAAATCATAGTTATTGACGACAATCCCTATGCAGGCATAGACTACCGAGAGGACATAGATCTGGCCCTTCCCGAGGGAGTTGCATGGGGAAGATGGGTAAAAATTTCAATTTTTATGTTACTTGATTTTTATTTTTTTATTTTGAATATGATATTTAAGAAATTAAAAAAATATGTTTTCGGAAACAAAAATCTTATAAGATTATATGATCATGATGTAGATGTTGGACCAATGAGACTTGAGGGTCTTCCTAAGCATATGTGTCGTGGGAGAGACACAAAGAGAGTAGCAACTGAGACCGAGAGAGTCTTACATACATTGCAGAGGAACTTGGAGAGTTTAACTCACCAGGTTCCAATGGTATTTATAGAGGATCTTCTTGAGGTCATTCAGAGGTGGGTGTTAGGAGTACCATGAGGGTCTATGTGGCTCTTTCAAAGGGTGGAAAATGCCATCATCTTCTTCTGTGACACTCATATAAGGTAAGGCCCACATACTTAGACTTAAATGACTGATCTTTATATGGACATGATCGGGCTTAAGCCCTAATTTTGTGGGACATTTGTCCACATTTTGTAATATTTTGAACATATTATTCCTATCTATATACAGACAATTTCTCAATGGCTTGATCTTATATACAGATGACTTCATGGTATTTTTTATTTTAATGTGATGAACGCTTTATATGTCAATCTAATGCTTGATTAGTTATAGAATCAACAAAAAAAATATATGATCGTGGAATATGAATGAAAGTAATAAAATTAAATTATCTTTGTAATAATCTCACTCTCAAAACTTGGTGATGTAATAAAGGATATCTCACATGATATATGTTATTCATTTGAGACACCACCAGTTGTGAATCAAAATAAACTACTAATGATTCAATACCAAAAGATGTTGCTTCAAATAGTAAAATAATGACGACACTGCATTCATCCATATTATTGGATGTAGGACTGAAACATGTGACTCTTCTGGCTAACAATTGACTAGTTGGATATTATATTACCCAAGCAGAAAAAGCTAAGTTCTAATTATGTCTACTAGCACCATCGACGAATCCTAGATACACAAGATCACCTGTTGACACCTACCAAAGTAGACAAAATACCACCATCACCACGAGACCCATAGAAAGAAATACAAAACTATGTACAATATTTACAAAACAAAGAAAATGTTAGGAAATAGCCTAGGCATAATACTTCTTAAGATAGAGCCCATTTCTGGGCTCCAACAACACATTTTCGTCAAAGTCAACCAACTCATAGGCAACTTTCTTCAAGGCCTTTCTAATGATGAATCGGCCATACCAAATAGGTTTGAACGTGCATGCCGCCAAGGTGTCTTTATCTTGGTCATAGACCAAGACAAGGTCACCTTCAGAGAAAACCCTAAAGACGCAGTGTTATCATATTAGGCTTTTACTCTCTTTTTATGAGCCTCATTTATCATGGTTGCATCTCAACGCTTCTCATCAGGATGTTCCAAATGAATACGGTGTTCTTCAAGACTATGTGTATAGAAGAAGTTTGACCGTTAATTTAAGAGATGGAATCTCACATTCTAAAGGGAGAATTGATTCCAAACCATAAACTAGTTGAAAAGGAGTAAAACCCATGGCAGTCTTAACCGATATCTGGTATGGCCAAACTGTAGGATATAGCATGATGTGCGAGTTGGATCTAGATTTATTGAATGGCCTTGACAGGATAGTTTTAAGGGACTTATTCATGGCTTCAACATGACCATTAGCTTGAGGATAGTATGGAGATGAATGCTCCTCCTCAAATCCCAATTTTAAAGCCAACTCAAACATCATCTTATTCTAGAAATCACTGTCATGGTCAATGATAACCTCCTTTGGAAGAGAGTTATTGCCTCACCGTCGCTTGTGAAAGTAGGCATAGCTTCAGCCCACTTCGTAAAGTAGTTCACCGCTACGATAATGTACTTGTGACCCTTTTCCGAAGTCGGGTTACAAGTAATAAAATCAATTCCCCACTTTGTGAACGGAATGACAATGATGACGGAGAAAAGTGAAGCTCGATGATCACACATTTTCTGAGTATATATTTGACAAGGATGACACGTTTTGACTGCTTCCTTGCAATCTTTAAAATTTGACAGCCAAAAATAGCTTGTGCACAATGTTTTTTGGGCTGTAGCAAGCCTAAACAGATGACCTCCATAATATCCAATGTCGCAGTCATTAAGATAAGAATCAATTTATCCTATGGTTAAACAATGTCTAAGGATTGAATCAATTTTGTATGATATAAAGTGTCACCGATAATGATATAATTTTTAACTAGGTGACACAATTTCCTGCGTTTGTCCTTAAAAAATGCTAGAGGAAACTTCAAAGTTTGGAGATATGCTATGATATCCCCATACCAAGGAACTTGTGAAGAAATGAGGAAGAGATATTCTTCGGGAAATGACTCTTCATAAAGAACATCCTCTTCACAAGGAAACTATGAGATCAATTTTGCAAATACTCAAGATGTTTTGGATTTGGCTGACATGAACTCGAGATCGAATTCCTGTAATATGACAATCCATTTATTATATTTTCCCCCAATCACTCATCTACTAAGGAAACACTGAAATGGGTTGACATCAGGAAACATAAGCCTTTCCAGGCAGAATATAATGATGAAGCCACTCGACCGTGTGAACTGTTGCCAAAGCTAATTTCTCTATATGAGAATACCAAAGTTCAGGACTAACTAAGCCTTTGCTTAGATAATAAATCACATTCTCTCTAAGAGCATGGTCTTCCTGAACCAAAACCATCCCAATTGTATGATTTTGTCTCAAAGAGGAAATACCTGCTATAATCGGGTTGACTCAAAAGAGAAGCAGAGGTCAATGCCTTTTGCAAAGCATCGAAGGAGTGTTGAGCGAAATCGTCACAAAAAAATGGGACTCCTTTCTTCAGTAATCACATAAATCCTTTCATAATATCAGTGTAATTTACAATAAATCTCCTTAAGAAATTGGCTTTACCTTAGAGAGTTCGAAGCTGATGAACTGTTGATGGGGGAGGCAACTAAAGTATTCCCTCAACCTTTAAGGGATCAACACGAATCCCTTCATTGGATACAATGAATCCCAATAACTGATTGAATGTTCCAGCGAAAACACATTTATTAGGACTCAACCGGATCTTATAGTAACGACATTTTTCAAAAACCAAACAAAGATGATGTGGTTGATCAATTGTCTTTCGAGAACAAACAACTAGGTAATCCATACATGCTTCTATAATGTGCTTGATTTCGTGGAAATCATAAGACACGATCTGCTGAAAAGCCACCCCAGCATTTTTAAGGCCAAAAGGCATAGATTTTTATGCAAATGTACCCAAAGGAAAAATAAATGTTGTCTTCTATTGATCCTCAGGGTGGATAGTTATTTGATTATATCCTGAAAACCTATCCATGAAGGAGAACACGTCATTTCCATCACACTCATCATTGATCTGATCGATAAACGGAGTGGGGAAATTATCTTTAGGACAAGCCTTATTCAAATACCTAAAGTCAATTCATACACAGATCGTTCCTTATTTTTTATCAACAAGTAGTACATTCAAGACCCATTCAGTTAATGAAACAGGGTATCTAAAACCCGCCTTAAGCATCTTTTCAACCTCAACTTTAATAGATGTTACTTTCCTAAGATTTACCTGTCGAACCTTTTGCTATACAGCGTAAACATTTTCGTAAGTCTTGATCTCATCTTGAACTATTGATGGATCAACTTTAAGCATATCCTCATAAGACCAAGCAAACACATCTCAAAATTCTATAAAGAGGTTGGTATAAATCTTGGTTTCTTCAGGGGAACATGTAGCTCCGATGAAGATATTTTCAACAATATTGGGATTCTTGGAGATGTTCACTCGAATAGTTTATGAAATATTGGACATATTACCTTCGACAAAAATTTGTGTTGGAGCCAAAGGATTTAATATTTTTTTAACACTTCCAATTGAAGAAGGACCAGAAAAATTTGACTCAAGTTGATACAAGTTAGGGAGAAAATGTGACCGATGATGGAAATCATCCCACAATCTTTCTACACCACTGATTACTTCTAGGATTACCTCCTCAGATGGTAAGAGTATATCAAGGCAGTCCATAGCTGAAGTAGAGTCAAGAGTCAAGACCAAAGCCACATCACCATCCAACATCTAAAGGGAGAGGAATGGGATCAGAATCTGTAGAATTCACTATATAATGGTACGAGATTTCCACTGGAGATATAGGGAAATCCATTCCACCCACTTTCGCTTCCTCTAATGTGGCAGTAGAGGGGGGTAAGGGCCAAGGATAAAAAAAATAATGATTTCTAAATGAACCTCTTCGAGGAGCGACCTTGGAGGATGAAATATCATTAACATGAGCAATAGGAGAAGGAAGATAAAAAATACCCATCTTTTATTCAACCAAGTCACAAAATAGAAGAAAATATAGATCAACAACTTCAAAATCAACCTCTTCAAGGGGGAAACCTCCTTTACATCACACAAATGAACAATTATTGGATGATTCAAATGAAAAAAACCTCATTTCTATATATAGGAGTATAAGGGGTCACAATATAATCAAATTCAACATAACAATAATAATGTAAGGGCACAACAATAACAATAGTGGCCTTCTGTGGAGCACAATAATAACAATATGGGGACTACATGGGCATAACAACAATAATAAAGGGGTTACAATAATAATAATGTCATAATACACTAGTGTTATAGGGACCTAACATGCCGCTCTCATTCAAAAATGTGTTTTCCTCAACGCTTGAGTAGTTTTGGATGTTTCTGTATAAAATTTCATCCTCCCACTCGATGAGGTACTCTGAAATTGATCGATTTCATAGATGTCGATTTCTTTTTTCCATGATTGCTTCAGGTTCCAATATGATTTTTCCTTTCTCATCAAATTATGACAATATTGTTTGAATTGGGAGCTTGTCACATATAACCTTCTTTATGTATGAAACATAGAAAACTAGGTGCACTCAGGAAGGTGTAGGAAGCTCCAAATTGTATGCCATAGTACCAACATTTTGCAACACCTTGTAAGGACCATAACACTTTGGTGATAATTGATTATCCTTCTTAGCTTACTTTAAGGACTTTTGTTTGTATTGTTGTAGCCATAAAATAACCAATCACCTAAACCAAAACACCTTTCATTGCAATGTTGATTTACCTTTTGTTTCATTCGATTATCTGCCAAAGTGAGGTTATCCTTTAAGAGTTGGAGAACTTGTTGTTGATGATCGATGTGATCGTCCACTGCTTGAACCTTAGAGTTTTCTCGTAAAGATGGTGTGATGGATGGTGGATGATATCTATAAAGTGCCATAAATGGGGTCATTTTGATTGCAGTATGGAAGTAAGTGTTATACCACCATTCAATGGGTAACTGCTTGACCCCTTGTGTCTGTTTATATGATACAAAACAATTAATATATCCTTCCAAGCATTTGTTCACCATCACAATTTTCCCATCCGATTGAGAATGACAAGATGAGCGATGAGCTAATTGAGTACCCAAACAAGAAAATAATTCCGTCCAAAAATTTCTAGTGAAAACAAGATCTTTGTCGCTTACAATAATCCTTGGGTTTCCATGTAGATTTTGAATTATTTCCATAAAGGCATCAACAATTGTACTGGCTTTAAAAGGATGAGATAATGCACAAAAGTGTGCATACTTGGTAATTCTATCAACTTTCACCATGATGAAACTCTTTCCTTCGGACTTGGGTAAACCTATGACAAAATCCATTGAACCCTCCTCCCAACATTGACTTAAAATAGATAAAGGTTGTAATAGAGTCTAGGGTCTTAATTGTCTCAACTCTATTTTATTGGCAAATCAAATATTTGCCTCAAACCTTTTGAATATCTTATCTAAGGCCATCCATTCTTAACCTTATGGTAAGCTTTTAAGAATCTTGATTTCCCTCCTAAGGGAGAGGTTAGCAATTCGCAAAGAATATTTTGTTTGAGTTGGGAATTCTTACAAATGTACAAGCGATCTTTGTACCATAATCAATCAATATTCCAGCTGAATGTATCAAATGTACTAGGATCTTGAGCCAAGTTTTGAATGAGTGGCCACACTTATTCGTCGTTATTTCAGTCATCCCTTGCTTTGGTTATCCAATCTGGTTGGATAATAGAAATGGCACAATGCAATGCTTCCACATCCTCATCCTTTCTTGAGAGTCCATCTATAACAACATTTGTCCTCCATTTTTTGTAGGTAATTTAAAAGTCATAACCCAACATATTTGTGACTCATTTCTGATTCTCTTCTAAAGATATTCTTTGTTCTAAAAAGTATTTAAGACTATCTTGATATATTTTTACCTTGAGGTGTCTTCCCATTAGGTAAAGTCACCATTTCTCAAGTGCATGTAGTATTGCCAACATTTCTTTCTCATAAATAGTTTTGTGTAAATAATTTCATTTGATTGGATGACCTCCAAAAGCAATGGGTCTTTCTTCTTGCATTAAAACAACACCAATTCCACTTCCCGAGGCATCACATTCCACAATAAAGGTTTTTGTGAAGTCTGGTGTAGATAAGATTGGTGCTTAGCACATTGCCTCTTTAAGATGCTCAAAGGCCTTAGTTGCTTCTGGAGTCCAAAGAAAATGCATCCTTCTTTAGTAATGTTGTCAGAGGTGCTGCTATTCTCCCATAATTCTTAACAAACTTGTGATAATACCTTGTCAACCCAAGAAATCCTCGCATATGCTTTATGGATATGGGTATTTTCCATTCCTTAATGGCTTTAATTTTGTTAGCATATACCTTAACACCCTCATGAGATACAATATGACCCAGATATTCCAACTCCTATACTCCAAAGAAACATTTGGAGGTTTTTGCATATAATTATTTCCCCTCCAATAGCTTCAGCGCCCTGTCAACATGTTGAACATGATCCTTCCAAGACTTGTTATAGATTAGTATATAATAAAAAAATATTAGCACAAATTTTCTAAGGAAGGGTTTGCAAATGGAATTCATCAAACCTTGAAATGTAGAAAGTGCATTAGTAATGCCAAAAGGCATGACCAAAAATTCATAATTCCCCTCATGATTTCTAAATGTTGTTTTCAAAACGTCTTATGTCTTCATTCTTATTTGATGATATATTGAATGAATATCCAACTTGGTGAAGTAAATTGTTCCATGTAATTCATCTAATAGTTAATCAATGACAAGAATGGGAAATTTATATTTAATAGTGAGCTTATTGAGCTCCCTATAATCGAGAAACATTCGCTAAGATCCATCCTTTTTGTTCACCAATACTATTGGAGCAGAGAAGGAACTTTAACTAGGTTGAATTATACCAGCCTCTAGTGTTTCTACAACCATACGTTCAATTTCACTCTTTTGGGCATATGGATATCTCTAGGGCCTGATGTTTGCAGGAATACTTCATATAATCAATTGAATATCATCATCGTGATCACAGTTGGGAGGCATTTGGGAGTCTCAAATACATTGGAATGATTGTCCAAGCCATTTTGGAGGTCTAGAGAAATAGATTATTTCGATGTTTGAACCTCTAGTGAAGATAATTGTGAAATTACACCCTGTTGTTCTTTCTTTAGAAGATTTTTCATGACATTAGAGCTGATTATCTTTCCTGGTTTCCCTCCGATACTCCTTAATTGAAATTCCTTTCTTTTCGAAAAAACATTCAAGAAATTTTCTTGAAAATTAAAAGCTATCATACCCAAAGATTGTAACAATTGGACTCTTAGTACAACATCAGCACCACCCATTAGAATGGGAAGCAATGGACTATTCAATACATATTTCCCCATGGATAGCTTGATATTATGGCACTTCCCCAAGCAATTTATAGTTCCTCCATTTGCTACCATCATTTGACACTCTGGTGTTGGATATAGAAAGCCATTTAACTCCTTGGCTATCCTACAATGAATATAATTATTGTTACTACATGAATCAATCAACATTGTTATCATTTTCTTCTTGATATGTCCTTATATCTTGAGAGTTTGTGGAGTCGTAATTTCTGCCATTGCATTAATAGATATGGTTAGATTCATTTCTTCTTTCTCTGAGGTTAGTTCTTGGTGTATATCCTCTTATTTTTACAATTATTATTCATTTTCTTCCTCTTCTTCACAATGAATGTAAAATAATTTCTTCCCACCAAACTTATTACCTTTAGTATATTTTCTATCACAACTGTAACAAAATCATTTTTCTCTTTTTTATTACAATTGTTGTGGTATTAACCTTGTATGTTGTCTAAGGCTAGGACCAACCACACTACCATCTTTATAGTTGTGAGTGGTAGGCTTCCTTGTTGCCATAATTTTTCTTGGCAACCTGAATGCATTCTCCAACGAATTAGGTTCCCAAAAGCAAACCTCATGTTGGATATTATCCTTTAGAGTCCCTTTGAAGACATAAATCCTATGCTCCTCTCAAATATCATTTACCCTTATATTCAATTTTTGGAATTCTTCAATATGTTCCAATATTGAACCTTTTTGTCTGAGATTTATCAATTGGCTAAAGATGGTTTTTCTCTTTGTATCTTCATAATGTGCTACCATTTCCTTCGTAAAAATTGACCATGTGACAATTTTTTTTTAGAGCAAAGCCATCGATACCATACAAACCTATTGTGTTCTAAATATAATTTTTCAACGAGTACCTTTTGTGTGTTATGCACATTATGGAAATCAAAATATTGTTCCATCTGTAATATCCATGTTATGGAATCTCTGCCATCAAACTTCCTCATATCGATATTTGGAATATGGTAGGTCTTTAATCCAACATTAGAGTCTATGAAATCATGATTAACATTTCTTTTGTTCTCATCATGAGTTTTCTCTACTACCTTTTCACCATTAAGAAGCATTTCTTGTAGCAATTTTGCCAAACCTCCCTTCAAACCTTCCATGTCTTTCTTCAAATCTTCAATGTTGTCTTTTCCTTCATTGATGCCATTATTCAAACCATCCATGTTTGATTTAAAGTTATCCTTCAAACCATCCATCTTAGCTTCCATTTCATTTTTGGTTACTCTTTGTGAAAGCGAAATGTTTGGCACTTGGTCTCGTAATTTTGATATATCATGTTGCATTTCTTCTTCTTCTGCATGTGTCATAGTAGAGATTTTGGGTTTCTTACCAAGTGTTTCCAATTTATTTAATTGGGGCATTAATTAATGATTATTATGCTTCAATATGTCATTTGAATCACTTCAAACTATTTTTTCAAACAAAACTTATGCAACTTTTTAAAAAATACACACTTTTGTTTTTACTTGTAGTAGTTCAATATTGAATCTATTGTATATTTGCAACTGTGGATCTACCAAGTATGAAATATCATCTTGAGGTAACCCCATGAGTCCTCTTTCCAACCCCACAAGTATGATCGAGATTGGATTCTCCAAGAAAGAGTTATGACCAATCTCCCATGATAACTTGATTATATTTTGGTTCCATAGAGCAAAATTGTAAAAAGTGCCATGTGTCACTGCTTCAACCTACGACTCTAAAAATGATACCCCAAAAACCACAATCCGTCATATTTCTGTCACTTTTTATGAAATTTGAATTTGATGTTCAAAGAGAAAGTTATGATGATTTTCCCAAGGTCACCTATTTGAGATGGAATTTGGGGGCTTGCAAAAACCTTAACTTCCTTGGATCATATCTCTGCAACTATATTGAGCCAAGATCAAAAAGTTTGACACAAAGTTAATAACAATTTCAGCTCAAATGGGTTTTAGCTTCAACTTCTTAAACTTTGTAAACAAAAAGTTACAGTGACAATTCCACGATGACCAATTTAAAGTAGCAAAACCCTAGATTCCAAACCTTTGATACCAAATGTTATGCAACCACCTCACAAAATAAAAAAAATAATAAATCAACGACTTCAAAATCATCCTCTTCGAGGGGGAAACCTCATTTCTATATATAGGAGTCTAAAGAGTCACAATATAATCAAAGCCGACATAACAATAATAATGTAAGGGCACAACAATAACAATAGTGGGCTTCTATAGGACACAACAATAAAAATATGTGGACTACATGGCAACAATAATAAAAATAAGGGATCTACACTAATAACAATGAGGGAATACACTAGTGTTATAGGGACCTAACACCATCAATGAGGAATACATTCCAACTCCCAAATCCTCCATAGACTGCCTGGTATTTTTCACTAAGGGAGTGGTACAATTAGAAAATGCTTTGGGATCATTTAGGAGAATAGGGCATTTGATCAATCGTAACAATTATCCCTTCATGGGGGAAATATAAGACATGAAACAATTTTGAAACAATAACATCCATTGCATAAACCCCATTCCGACGCAACAAAAGATTATAATCTAGATTTCCATCAACTATTTCTACCTCCACGTTGAAAACCTTACCCCCAACACAGAGAAGGAAGGCTGGAAGAATTCTATGAGGCATATGAGAATGACCATCGAAAGAGGTAAGGAGAGTAAAGGACATAAAGTAAACCTATTTTAATTTGAAAAAAGGAAATAACAACAAATAAACCTAATCTAATTGTATGAAAGGACGGAACAAAAAATAAAATCATTTCATGAAATATTGAACAAAAGCAAGTCTATTCTATTGTGCTTGGTAAACCAACTTACAAGTGAAAGCGACGATTCAAACAATAAATCCTAACTTGCATCAAGGAAAGAAATTTCGTTACAACTACTAGGTTAAGCATTCTAAGGGTTCTTTGATCTTTTGAATTCCATCTTCAGGGTCTAGTTTGTTAGGATATTCCGACGCATGGGAAATAGTTAAGTATAACTTGGTCTAGTGTAGAGTTAGGTAAAGTGTGTTTCTTTACTATGTATTTTTGTAACTTACAATCAGATGGTCACGATATGTTCTAGACATGAAGTAATCCAACTGTTCATTCTCTCCTCGGTATTACTGACACTTGATTCGTGGCTTAACACCCGACTGGTCCATGATCTTAATTTAAAGAGCATGGAGGATCATTTTTAGGGTGACCGTTCATGAGAGAAGATTATGTAAATTTTCTTTCTTTTATTAATAAATTTCCTGAAGTGGCCGTGTTGACTCAAGCCATGGACTGTTTCCCTCTTTGAGGGTTCTAACCACATCAAAAATATTGGTGTATTTAACTGTGATCTGTTTGTGAGTGGTGTTCTTCAGTGTTCTATCTGAGGAACTTACCCTGTAAATTCCTACATGGTATCAGAGCTATTTGAGGGCCACATCTGTTGGTGATCCAAATCGGAAGTTGATACAACTGCATCCGACTATCGTTTCCTAGATCTATTATTTCTGACCGCTTTCGGGTAGAGATGACTGATCTATTGTGTTAGGAGCATCTGTTCTAGTGAGGAGCCCCTTTTGTTTCACACGAAAAAGTTTCTGATAGCCCTAACTACGTCATTTTTGAGATCTGGAGGTATATAGTCTTTATTTGCAATTTTAGTTATCTCTTTGTTTATTTTGGTTTATTTTTCTCTCTGTTTTTTATTTCTGAATCTATAGTTTTCATCTCTGCGTATGCTCTTTGCCCTGTGACTCTGTGCGATTTGGTCAAATCAGAAACAGAAAGGATGCTATATTTAAAAAAATGGGTCACAAAATCTTTTTCTTTTTTAAGTGAACTAATTATAGTAAGTTTGGAAAGGGTGGGCAGGGGAGGCGAGGGGGGCCAGATTTTTCTTTAAATATAACATTATCATTCACTTCCGCACATTCACGCACTTCGTCAGCATCTTCATCAACTTTTCTTCAAAAAGTCATAACTTCTTCATCTGGAAGCCGTTTTTAGAGTCGTTTTTTTTAATCGACCTAATTTTTCGATATATTTCCATTAGAACACTTAGTTTCAACATGTACAGCTTTAGTTTCTGTTAAAATGGAAATTCCATGCCAAGTTATTCTTGACAGCACCAACTACTTCCAATGGTGGTCCTAGATTGTGGATTTACGTGGACATAAAGGTCTTTACAGAATAGCCTCAAGCCAAGAAACTAAATCTAAATATTAAAAAAGGTAGCCAAATGGGAAAATAGGCAAGATCAAGCAAGTGGGTTGATAGGGATGTCTATTTCTCCAGACCTTAGATTACATATCATAGAACTTGATACTCGTAGTGAAACAATGAAACAACTCACTAAAGTTTTTCGAATTAAAAATGAAATTAGAGCCTATCAACTCGAAAATGAGTTGTTTACATTGGACCCCAATAATTTTTATTCCATTGAAGATTTTTTGTCCAAGTTCAAGACCCTTAGACTTCTCTTGGAAGGTGTTAAGGTTAATAAAGAAATTGATAGCATTATCTATTCCATTCTTACTAAGTTGGGAACATCCTACTCTGTGTTTGTTTCCACCTTCCATTCTACTAGAGAAGCATTTATTTCTCAAGGACAAGACTACAAGTCCTCTTCTTTTGATGCCTTTTTTTATTATTTAATAAGAGAACAAGAAAAACTCTTACATATTGGTCTTCTTAATCTTAGAAACTCTTCTGAGAAAGCCTTAGTCGCCCAACAGCAACCAAATTCAAAGAATCTTAAGAAGCAGTATCCTAAAAAGAATGGTCGTAAACCAAACAAGGGTCCTAAGCAATTTCAGTCTCAAAATGAAAAATCAATCCAACAAAATGATAAGGCAAATAAAAAAAAGGGAAGAAGACTGATAGACATTGCAACTTCTATTATCGAGATGGCCACTTAGAATCAAAATGCTTTAAGAATATGGAAGCCTTGGAAGCGGCAATGAAGAAGCATAACATATATTTGAATCACTCTTCAACTTCAACTGCATCTTCAGAAATTTCACTTTCTACATGTGGTTGTCAATCATCTCAGTATGGTTATGCACTAAATGTATCTTCTTCTTCTCATTCTCATCACTGGCTCATTAATTCTGGACCTTATTATCACACGGCCAAAAACAAAGCCATGTTTTCTTCTTTAAATAATTGTAACACCAAAAATATATATGTTGGTGATGATAGAACTCTTAGTGTTGTAGGCACTGGAACTATTCATCTAGACAATGGTCAATTTAATGATGTATTACGTGTTCCAACCTTATCCCGCAACCTTCTATCTCTATATCAGTTAATTCATTCAGGAGAAGGTAGAAAAGAGATCCTAGACAAACTTTAGCTACTAGCATTACTGATGATTCTAAAAGGTTGTATAAGCTTAACAACTTCGGGTCATCAACTCTTCCCTCGATAATTTTTTTTCATAATGATGAAGTGAGCAAACTTTGGCATGAGCGATTTGGTCACTTAAATTATCACTCCCGTTCAAAATCTATGTAAATAAAATATGATGACAGGTCTTCCTATGGTATCTTGCAGAGATGGCGTTTGTTTTGGATGTGTACTCGGAAAACATCATCGGAATAGTTTTGAAAAATGTGCCTCTTGGCATCCCTCAGCGCCTTTATAGCTTGTGCATAGTGATTTATGTGGTCCACTTCGAGTTGTTTTATTCTCTAGCTACAAGTATTTCTTAACTTTCATTGATGATTTCTCCAGATGCACTTGGGTATACTTCTTAAAACTCAAGAGTGAAGTATTTAACATTTCCTTGGCCTTCAAGGCCTTTGTTGAGAAACAATCTAGACATCAAATTCTTAATCTAAGATTTGATAATGGTGGAGAATATGTTAACAACAAATTCATCAACTTTTGCACTGAGCATGGAATTCAAATGCAACATGTTGTTCCATATACTCTAAAATAAAATGGTGTAGCTAAAAGGAAGAATTGTACCTTAAAGGAAATAGCTAACTGTATGCTTCAATCTAAAGGACTTAGTCTTAGTTTTTGGGCAGACGCAATTAATTGTGCAAATTACATAGTAAACCGCACTCTTACTAAGGTTTTAAATAATATCACTGCAGAAGAAGCATGGAGCTCAATTAAACCAAATGTAAGTCACTTTCGTGTTTTTGGAAGTGAAGCATGGGCCCATATTCCAGATGAAAAACATAAAGACTTAGAACCTAAGAGTGAAAAATGTATTTTTGTTGGATATTCTGATGATGTCAAAGGATTAGACTTATTCCACTAAGTCCGAAAATGTTATCATTAGAACAGATGTAAAGTTTGTTGAAAATATATCGGCCTACAAGCCTAGTTCGACGGATGTGACACCTCTCTCTATCCCTTCTACTTCTGAAAACATTTCTTCTTCATATGATGACAGTGAGGATGACAATCCTCTCCCGCATTCTTAAGATCCTCCTTTAGCACCTCAGCTTCCAAAATGGACCCGTGCTACTCAAGACGCAGCAGGTTCTCTTGCAGTTGATCCTACAGATTAGTGACGTACACGTTCTCAGTTCGATAGATCCTCTTCTTGACTGGCTCAAGATTCAGCGAATTATGATCCTGACACCTTTGCAGAAGCTTCAGGCCATCTAGATTGGGACACAACTATGAATGAGGAATATCGTTCATTATTGGGAAATGATACATGGGATCTTGTTCCTCTTCCAAAGTGACAAAAACTTGTTAAATGCAAATGGGTTTACAAAGCCAAGTTTGGACTAGATGCAAAAGTTGATAAACATAAAGCTCGTCTTGTTGCTAAGGGTTTTTCACAAGTTGAAGGCATTGACTACACTGAAACCTTTTTCCCTGTTACTAAAATTAACTCTATCCTCGTTATTCCTTCCCTTGTTTCCTCTTTAAAATGGGAAGTCCATCAGATGGATGTTAAATCTGCCTTGTTGCATGCAGACTTGCATTAAGAAATATATATGGAACAACCTCCTTGCTTTATACAAACAAACTCTGGCCTTGTATGTCGGCTTAAGGAATCCCTTTATGGTATCAAGCAAGCACCTCGGGCTTGGTATGCCAAAATGGTTAGCTTTCTTTTAGATACTGGCTTTTCTAGAGGTCATTCTGACAATACTGTCTACACCAAGAAAGTGGGTAAGTATCTTATCATTTTTCTTCTTTATGTTGATGATCTTATCCTTACTAGTACTAATACCAACCTTAAAAAGAAGTTTGAAATCACAAACTTATGAAACTTACATTATTTTCTTAGTCTTCAAGTCATGCAATCCAAGGAAGGTATTTCCCTTTCCCAGTCCAAGTATGGTTGTGATCTTCTACGCCACCTTCACATAGAAGACTGTAAGCCAGCCCCTTCTCCCTTTTAGTCTGGAGCCAAACCTTTTAGTGACTTTTACTTCCCCTGAAGTTGATGCTACCTTATACCATCAGCTTGTAGGAAAAATTTTGTATCTGACCCATACCCGTCCTAAACTTTCCTTTGCTGTTGGTCTTATTGCTCTATTTATGCAAAACCCACATGAAAGTCATTGGAAAGAAGCTAAAATAATGCTTCATTATGTTCGAGATACAATTTAGTTTGGGTTTCATTTCAGTGTAGAAGCATCCCCTCTATTGGTTAGTTTCACGGATTCCAATTGGGTTGGTGGCCTTGATGATCTGAAGTCTACTGCAGGTTATGTCTTCACTCTTGGTTCTGTACCTATTACATGGAACTGCAAGAAACAAAGTGCCATTTATCTTTCTTCAACAGAAGCAGAGTATCGTGGCGCCATAGAAGCTAGTAAGGAGGCCTTGTGGCTTCGTCAGATCCTGTCAGAGTTTACCTTTCAGAAGCAGCATCTGACTACACGTTCGTGTGATAATTAAAGTGTCGTTCAACTATGCAAAGATCAAGGGCAAAATCAGCACAAAAAACACATTGAACTACCCATGCACTTCATCGGAAAGCTCATACATGACCATGTTCTTGAAGTGCAATATTGTTCAACCGATGATCAAGTTACAGACATCTTGACAAAGGCTCTCACAAAGACGAAGTTTAATAAACTTCAATTTATGGTTGGAGTTCAGGAAGTTGTCACTAAAGGGGTATAGGCTCTAATGCCTCCTTCCTTCTCCTATTGTGTCATATTTGTACATCCTTCAATTCTATCGCAAGTTGTTCTAAAGGGGTGATGTTAGGATATTCCAACAATTAGGAAATAGTCAAGTATAACTTGGTCTAGTCTAAAGTTAGGTAAAGTGTGTTTCTTTACTATGTAATTTTGTAACTTGTAATCTGATGATCATGATATTTTATGGACATGAAGTAATCTGACAATTAATTCTCTCCTCGATATTACCGACACTTGATCCATGGCTTAACACCCAATTGGTTCATGATCTCTATTTAAAGAGCATGGATGATCATTTGTAAGGTGATCGTTCATGAGAGAAGCTTATGTAAATTTTATTTCTTTTGTTAATAAATTGCCTGAAGTGGCCGCGTTGGCTCAAGCCTTGGACTGTCTCCCTCTTTGAGGGTTTTAACCACGTCAAGAATATTGGTTTATTGATCTGTGATCTGTTTGTGAGCGGTGTCCTTTGGTGTTATATCTCAGGAACTTGCCCTATAAATTCCTACGTGCGCATTTTAATGTGTCAACGAATGATAAACATTCTTTGAGTGCAAATATGGAAGTGTTCTAATGCAATCAGTGTAATGCTATAAGATGCCCCAATTTTGCAAGAGGAAACATACTCAACCAACAATCATTTTATGCATCCTATACGTGTTTTGAGGGATTAAGAAGGTGAAGAGTTCTTATATAAATGTGAATACGTCTTTTCCATCCTCAAGTACTTTCAATGGAACAATTCATGCAACAAATTGGAAAATGTGGAGTTTACTGTAACCCATTAAGACATAAATTTATGTACTGACAAATTGGAAAAATGTGGAATGATAACCGAAGATATGATGCTTTAAGTGATCCAAGTGAACAAAAATAGAACTAACTATACCTAAGAACTAATATCCAAATTAAGCACTATTCTTTGATTGAAAGGAGATTACATGAATCACTGATAAACTAGCTGTAAAAATTGAAATAATAGAAAGGACAAGTTGAACTGTAAATGAAAGGAATATCATTGCATGAAATAAATTATTGCTAAAAAAAAACCTGGGAGGAAAGTCATTCACTAACCCTACAAACACAATATTTTCAGAGATGATATTTTCATAAATCCATGACTAAACTAAATGCATGGAAAGAAAAAATACAAGAAGGGGACTTCAGTGCCTGGGTTGGGCCCTAGCCCAAGGAGACTCAACTCCCTTTAAGTAAAATCATTATGGAAGCCAAAGAGTGTTTTCCATTAATGAATAAATTTGTTCATACATGAAATATGACAAAACTGAAATATCAAGGACAACCTTTCTCTATTGTTGACTATACTCTCCAAAAGTTCCAATAATGAAGGGATACTCGAGCCACTTACCTATACAAAAACTTGTTGAGGGGGAGCTTCCTTGGAGAGGGGACTACTTCTCGCGAAAAACCCTATAAAGTAGGATATGGTTCTATAATGACTTCGCAACAAAAGAGAAGTGATAATGACCTTCAGCTAAGTAAGTTTTGATTATCTTTTAGCAGGGGATAAGCCCCATACTTTTTTCTTGTTGAACTCCTACGTGATCTACATCAAACATCCTCAATATTCTACATAATAAATGCATTAGGTACACAATATATGGAATGGTTATATAGGCATTAAGTTGTACCTATTTATGAGGCCCATCAATCCTTTGTGATAAAAATGAGGTTACTTTGTGATCCTTTGGAGCCCCATCATCCATCTCTATTTTTTGCACACTCTTCTTTCCTTGCTCATCCTTTGACCGTGATGGTGAGCCCAACAATGCCTTCATCATAGATGGCTCATATTTACCTTCAAAGAATGAGTTACTTCCTCGTATCAACAATTCCTAATATCTTAGAGGTGTTGGCATTTTGGCACTGATTTAGAGCTATGGCACAAGTGTTGTCCTTGATGGCAACTCTCTTTGGTAACAGATCTCAGTTCAGGCTTTCAGAATGAAGGAAAAGACATACGCAGGTTCATTTAGATGAAGACGCGTATACACGCGGGTTAGACGTTACAAAAGCGCGTATATGTTGGAGAACTTACTTTTGGACTGTGGTAGTTAGTCCTTGGTATTTGAACCTATCGTTTTGGACCATGGTGTCTCGTCAAATGTGTTGATCCCAGGTATTGGATCCATGGTATTGGTTTATTATGGTTTTGGACCGTGGTATTGTGAAAGGCATAAGACTATAAAAGAGGAAGGAGATCATTTGGCAAATGATCATCTGAATTATTGAATATCTGATAATGTGCTAGATCTGAAATATTGGTGATTAAGGTTATGGTGCAGATCTGGATCTAAATGAAGGAGGAACCCTAGCGCAAAGAGAAGGATAAGTTCTATTGATGGGTCATAATCTTTAAGCTTGAATGATAGTATCTTTGTATGATTTTGATCTGTTATATGCGGCGCTTGCTTGATCTATAAATCTAATAATCTGGGTTAATTAGTATCTGAAAGAGCGAATTATCCTTTATAGATCTGTACACAGGTTCAGTGAAGCGAAGACGCATATACGCACTGGTACAGTTAATGAAAACAGCGTATAGGTAGGTTTCTCCAAACAAAGAAGCATATGCACGCAGGTTTCAGGTTATTAAAGTAGCGTATATCTTTTGAGTTGTGATCTAGCTGCTTCTGTTTATTACTGCAGTGTTCTGGGTTCAGAATTTGGTGTGTAGTTACTGTTACTATGATTTGGGTATAGCTGTAATTGAAGTGTCTACTTGATTCAGTGCTAATTGGTGAAAAGGACACTGTTTAATGCATAAATTTTTGATGATTGATTGATGATCATGGATCAAGTCTGAAAATTTATGAAACGTGGTCCCTGGAAGAAAGAGAAAGTTGTAGCCTTCAGTAGGCCAGCACCTACATACTAGTATCTTGGCTAGTGCAAGAGAAAAGGGGGTTGACGCTCCCTTCTAGGAGAAGCTAGAAAATGAGAGAGGGTTGTAGCTCTTTGCAGGTTGTAGCCTGCGTACTGGTGAAGGACTGCACCAGTACATTGTAAAAAGAAGTTTCTAATTAAAAGAAGATAGAGATGAATTGCAGCAGGTGGTTTTCACCCACATTGGGTTTCCACCTTATATCTTGTGTTCTTGTGTGTAATTATCTTCTGCTCTGTTTTACTGTTTCTGGTTACTGGTTATTTGATTCTGATACTCAGATTACTAATCAACATCTGTAAGATAAAGTAAATTATAAGTTTGCATTGTATACGCGGGTTTCCTTCTGCATAGTTGCGTATATACGCGGTTTTAATTAACAGAAGTAGCGTATATCATCTGGATTTGAAAAATGGAATATTTGACTTGATAATACTGATTCACCCCCCTCTCAGTATTATTTCCAACAATTGGTATCAGAGTAGGTCCTTCTAAAGAAGATTGATCACTTGAAGAAAGATCCATCATCATGAGCAACTATGAGAGAGAAGCATCCATCAGGCCACCAATTTTTGATGGGACAAAATTCGTATATTGGAAGGTAAGAATTACTGCCTATCTTCAATCTCTTGGTACAGAAGTCTGGGATATCATAGATACAGGGTACACTTTTCCATCAGCAACTCCTACAGATCCGGCTGAAAAGAAGAAATATGAAACAAATGCAAAGGCTGTCAATACCCTATTAGGATGTCTATCTCAATCATAATTCGTTAAGGTTATGCATTATAAATCCGCAAAAGAAATATGGGACAAGATTGTTCTGAGCTATGAAGAAGATGAACAGGTAAAACGAACAAAACTTCAAACTCTCAGAATTCAGTATGAAAATCTTAGAATGCACAATGATGAAAGTGTGGCTAACTATTTCCTACGTGTAGATGAGATTGTTAATTGTATGAAAAACTTGGGTGAAGAAATAAAAGAGGCTGTTGTGGTTGAAAAAGTTCTAAGATCTTTGTCCCCTAAGTTTGAATCTAAAGTCTCTGCAATAGAAGAGAAAGAGAATCTACGAAATCTTACCATGTCACAGCTGCATGGAATCTTGACTGCTTATGAAATGAGGAAAGGAGGACCATCAGACAGGAGAGAAGCTGCTTTCAAGGCTTCAGGCAAAGGAGATTACTATGAGTCAGGACACGTCTCAGAAGAAGAGGAAGAATCAAAATTTTTCAAGAACCTTCAACGAGGTACTGAAAGATTCAGAGGTAAGTTACCTTTCAAATGCTTTGCTTGTGGAAGAGTCGGTCACTATGCTGCCAAATGCCCTCATAAGGATAAGATTGTTAAGGGTAAGGAACCTGTTAGATGAAACAAGAAACGGAGTGTAAATAAGAAAAGCTATTACATTCATGAAGATAGTGATGGACTCTCAAATAGTGACGAAGATGAACGAGGTAATGATTATAAACTTTTAATGGCTTTTGAAGATGATGATTGCATGGATGTTATAGATGAAGGTCTTTATGAAGAGATTTCTAATCTCAAACTTTGTTTAGAAGAGAAAAATGTGATTATTGATTCTCTGCAATGTCAACTGGCTGAAAGCGAAAAACATCATGAAAAATTGGAATGTGAAATTGTGGGACTTAGAAAAGAGATTGAGGAAACCAAAGCTCTTAATCTTAGATTTGTTAAAGGATCTGAAACTCTAGATGAGATTATCAATGTGCAGCGTTCCCCTCTAATCAAGACAGGTCTGGGATATAATGAAGAAGCATCTCAAGTGCAGAAACCATCCACCTCAAAAAGTTATCTAGATGCAGCAAGGAGGAATGAGAAAAAACCCAATGGAGATCACCAGGTAAAACAAGGACGATTTACATCAAGAATAAACAAAGACTACCAGGTAAATCGGGGGCATTCCACGTTAAGGATGAACAAAAGCTACAACTAGCCACATGTAAAATCTTCTCAATTTGCTTCAAGAATGGATGACAATAGAATTTACAATCATTTAGCTGGTAGATTTGATAATCGCAGGAGTTTCTTCAATGGCCAATGTTTCTCTTGCCATAACTTTGGCCACAAAGCAGCTCAATGTGTCGCCGATAAGACAATCATGACTAGAGAAGCTCAAAAACAAAGAAGTATGACTGGAATTATGAAAAGGACCTATAACAACTTTTCCGCCCTTGAAAATGAAATTGAATGTTCTATTTGCAATAACTTCGGTCATGAAGACTCTGAATGTAGGAGCAAGTTTTGGAAGACAACTCAGAAGGAACAAACCTCAAGTGCCAGAACATGGAGAATGAAGGAAACACAACTAGAAAGATGTGGGATAGCTTTATACGCAGAAGGACAGGAAAATCAATGGTACATCGACAGTGGATGTTCGAAGCATATGATAGGTGATAAAGAAAAACTTCAACCATATAGTGCTTTAGAAAAGGGAAAGAAAGTTTCTTTTGGAAATGATACCCCTGCAATCATAAAAGGAAAAGGCACTGTTCAGTTGAAAGAAAAAGTCAAAGATGGAAATGTTTTGTATGTTGATGGCTTGAAGCATAATCTACTGAGCCTCAATCAGATGTTCGATCAAGGAACTGAGGTAATATTTCGATCAAATGGTTGTATTGTTCGTGATCTTGATACAAGAAAAATAGTGATCAAAGGCATAAAAACTCCAAATAATTTATACATATTTGAAGGAGGACAACAACAATGTTATTTGAGAAAGAATGATGAACACTGGCTATGGCACCGGAGGTTGGGGCATCTAAGTTTGTCACAAATAAGGAAAGAACGCAAATACCAGGCAGTTCGTGGTCTTCCAGACATCAAAATCCCAGACAATACTATATGCAAATCATGTCAGTGTGGTAAGCAAACCAGAACTAACTTCCCTGAAAAAGGAAGGATCTGCAAGCAGGCCACTTGAGCTTGTCCATACTGATGTATGTGGTCCATTTAGGAAAAGGTCACCTCGAGGAGAAAAATACTTTATATTATTCATTGATGACTATTCAAGGATGGTTTGGATGGGACTTATGAAGCACAAAGATGAAGCCTTCGAAAAATTCAAATCCTTCAAAGCTTTGGCTGAAAACGAATCAGATCACAAATTTAAATGCCTCAGGTCTGATAGAGGTGGGGAGTTTATCTCAAATGAATTTTTCGATTTTTGTGAAGAACATGGAATAAGAAAGGAATTCTCTACAGCCAGGACTCCTCAGCAAAATGGAGTGGTGGAAAGGATGAACATAATGGTTCAATAGATGGCTCGTGCTATGCTTGATGAGTTCGAAACTCCCGCGACCTTCTGGGGTGAAGTTGCATATGCTGCGGTTGTTATTCTCAACAAAAAAAATGTCCGGGTGAACATCACTCAAACTCCTCATGAGCTCTGGTATGGTGAGACTCCTTCGGTAAAAAAATTCAAAATTTTTGGAAGCAAGTGCTATATTAAGAATAATGATGAACAACTTGGCAAGCTTGAACCTAGAGCAGATGAAGGCATTCTACTTGGATATTCTCCCTACAGTAAAGCATATAAGTGTTACAATAAAAGACTTAGAAGAATTGTTGACAGCATTGATGTAGTGATTGATGAAGAAGGAAACATTCCTAGGCAAGGAAATTATGAAGATTTCGAAGATGATGAGGACTATCCATCAACATCAAATCAGATTCATGATGAAGAAGAAACCCATGAGGAGCCTGAAGCACAAATAAGGATAGAGGAAAAGACTCCATCCAGGTACGTTCAAAAGAATCATCCAGAATCTCAAATTTTGGGGCAAAAAGAGGCTGGAATACAAACAAGAAAAACAATTGCAGAAGCTTCAAGCTATTTGGCATTACTTTCCTCCACTGAACCACAAAATGTAAGAGAGGCTTGCAAAGATGAATGCTGGGTCAAGGCAATGGATGAAGAACTTGAACAAATCGAAAAGAACATCACTTGGGAGTTGGTTCCTAGACCAAAAGATAAGAATGTCATAGGGACAAAATGGATCTTCAAAAACAAGTTGAATGGAAATGGGGAAGTAATTAGAAACAAGGCCAGACTTGTTTGTAAAAGGTATGGTCAACAAGAAGCAATAGACTTTGAAGAAACTTTTTCTCCCGTTGCTAGACTTGAGGCCAACCGAATGTTCCTTGCTCTCTCAAGCTTTAAGAAGTTCAAAGTATTTCAAATAGACGTGAAATCATCGTTTCTGAATGGAGACTTAGAAGAAGAAGTGTACATTGAGAAACGAGATGGCTTCAATCTTGGGAATGATCCAAATCTTGTATGCAGACTAAAAAAGGCTCTCTATGGTCTTAAACAAGCTCCAAGGGCTTGGTACTACTGTTTGGACAAATATCTTCATCAACAAGGTTTTTCGAAAAGATCAACAGATAGCAATCTTTATATAAAAATTGAAAATGACAAATTGCTAATACTTGTTGTGTATGTAGATGATATTATCTTTGGCAGCAATGAAGAAGCTATGAGTCAAAGCTTTGCCTTGGTGATGCAGAAGAATTCGAAATGTCTTTGCTTGGAGAACTGACATATTTTCTTGGATTGCAAATCCAACAAAATGAGGGCGGTATCTTTTTGTCCAAAACCAAGTATTTCAAGCAGATTTTGAAGAAATATGGCATGGAAGATGCAAAACAAGTATGTACTCCCATGGTTACAGGATGCAGCCTCAGTGCAAATGATGAATCAGTAGCAGTGCATCAGCCAACCTACAGATCCATGATTGGAAGTCTTCTTTATTTGACAAGTACCCGACCAGACATCATGCATGCAGTGGGAATAGTGGGAAGATTTCAGGAAAATCCTAAGGAAACCCATCTTCAGGCAGTAAAGAGAATCTTCAAGGAACTCAAAACTATGGCTTATGGTATCCTAGAGATACAGATCTCACTCTTCATGCTTATACAGATGCAGATTGGGCTGGAAGCGTGGATGACAGAAAAAGCACAAGTGGTGGTGCATTCTTTATGGGTTCCAGATTAGTATCTTGGTTCAGCAAGAAATAGAGTTCGATTGCTTTATCTATAGCTGAAGCAAAATATGTGGCTGCGACATCTTGCTGCACTCAACTACTTTGGATGATGCAGACCTCGCAGGATTTTCAAATCAATTTTACACCACCTATCTCCATCTTATGTGATAATACAAGTGCAATCAGCATTTCAAAGAACCCAGTTATGCATTCAAAGACCAAGCACATACCTATCAAATATCATTTTCTCCGAGAACAAGTGCTGGAACAAAAGGTCAAGCTGGAGTATGTTCCTTCTAAGGAACAAATTGCTGATATACTCACCAAACTACTGCCCAGGGAAACTTTTGAATACCTCAGACAAAAGCTGGGATTAGTTGATGCATCATCTTGCTCTTAAATCTTGTCAGTTTTAGAGAAAAATGGGTGTACACGAGTTTCTTGAGGAGGATCTGTGTACATACGCTAGTTTGTCTAGAGAGAGTTGCGTATATGGAGGTTTGATGGATATCTGTAGGGACAGGCTCTGGTTGAGGTTAGTCTGATTTGGGTCTGACAGAGACCATCTGGCACAGGTTCAGGGGGAGTAGATAAACTTCTAATGATGCATTGTTAGAACTATCTTAGAAGCTTTCGGTTCTAGTTCACAGATGTTGTTGGTTTCAGGTGGAACAATTGCAGAGGGAGAATAGAAGGAAAGCATGGTTGCTGATCTGAACGGTGATTGACAGATGCTGCTGCTATCAATTATTGGTGACTTTCATAAGTCTTGCTCTAGATATTTCGTCTCTATGTCATGTATCTCTTTTATGGTGTCAAGGTCCTGTAACGGCCTATTTTGGTTTCCCCACTATGCCTGGGATGAAGATGTAATTTCCTTGGTTGTCATATGTAATTTTTTGATGTATCCCCACTTGGTTGCGTGGATGGCCCCCACGTGGTTGGGTGATGGATGTATGTATTGAGTCTTTTTATGATAAGAAGGTCTTGTATGATGTATATGTCATGGTTCTTCTTGAAGAACATCTTTTGCAGATCTTCCCTACAGTCAGGGGGAGCATGGTCAGCATAGCAGGGCAGAGATTTCAGCATGTACGTTCAGGGGGAGAACAACCCTTTTCCCTTGATGACAAAGGGGGAGAATGACTTTGAGGATCTTGGGGTTGCCATCAAGTCCAAAGGGGGAGATTGTTGGAATTTTGGCACTGATTTAGAGCTATGGCACAGGTGTTGTCCTTGATGACAACTCTCTTTGGTAACAGATCTTAGTTCAGGCTTTCAGAATGAAGGAAAAGACATATACGCAGGTTCATTTAGACGAAGACGCGTATACACGCGGGTTAGATGTTACAAAAGCGCGTATATGTTGGAGAACTTACTTTTGGACCATCGTAGTTAGTCCTTGGTATTTGAACCTATCGTTTTGGACCATGGTGTCTCGTCAAATGTGTTGATCCCAGGTATTGGATCCATGGTATTGATTTATTATGGTTTTGGACCGTGGTATTGTGAAAGGCATAAGACTATAAAAGAGGAAGGAGATCATTTGGCAAATGACCATCTGAATTATTGAATATCTGATAATGTGCTAGATTTGAAATATTGGTGATTAAGGTTATGTTGCAGATCTGGATTTGAATGAAGGAGGAACCCTAGCGCAAAGAGAAGGATAAGTTCTATTGATGGGTCATAATCTTTAAGCTTGAATGATAGTATATTTGTATGATTTTGATTTGTTATATGCGGCGCTTGCTTGATCTATAAATCTGATAATCTGGGTTACTTAGTATCTGAAAGAGCGAATTATCCTTTATAGATTTGTACGCAGGTTCAGTGAAGCGAAGACGCGTATACACGCTGGTACAGTTAATGAAAACAACGTATACGCAGGTTTCTCCAAACAAAGAAGCGTATGCACACAGGTTTCATGTTATTAAAGTAGCGTATATCTTTTGAGTTGTGATCTAGTTGCTTCTGTTTATTACTCCAGTATTTTGGGTTCAGAATTTGGTATGTAGTTACTGTTACTGTGATTTGGGTATAGCTGTCAAAGAAGTGTCTACTTGATTCAGTGCTAATTGGTGAAAGGAGACTGTTTGATGCAGATATTTTTTATGATTGATTAATGATCATGGATCTAGTCTGAAAATTTATGAAATGTGGTCCCTGGAAGAAAGAAGGTTGTAGCCTTCAATAGGCCAGCACCTACGTACTAGTATCTTGGCTAGTGCTAGAGCAAAGGGGGGTTGACGCTCCCTTCCAGGAGAAGATGGAAAATGAGAGACGATTGTAGCTCTCTGCAGGTTGTAGCCTGCGTACTGGTAAAGGACCGCACCAGTACATTGTAAAAAGAAGTTTCTAATTAAAAGAAGATAGAGATGAATTGCAACAGGTGGTTTTCACCCACATTGGGTTTCCACCTTATATCTTGTGTTCTTGTGTGTGATTGTCTTCTGCTCTGTTTTACTGTTTTTGGTTACTGGTTATTTGATTCTGATACTCAGATTACTAATCAACATCTGTAAGATAAATTAAATTATAAGTTTGCATTGTATACACGGGTTTCCTTCTGCATAGTTGCGTATATACGCGGTTTTAATTAACAGAAGTAGCGTATATCATCTGGATTTGAAAAACGGAATATTTGACTTGATAATATTGATTCACCCCCCTCTCAGTACTATTTCCAACAAGAGGTTATTAGTTGTGCTACCATGGTCGTTTTGTTTTAATGCATTTTAGCAAGTCCCAAGAATGTTGTCTCTCATGCCTGAGTATTACCAAGGTCATGTACCCAACTCTACTCTCGACCAACAACTGCTCTTAATCCATTGTTTTCAAAATTCAATGCATTATCACATCAATCTCATTCATGGTCTCTTTACCCTTTACCAAACATCCATTGAGAAAGTAATGATGGACACATTCCATTTCCTCTTCTGCCTATGCCATGTGCCTCAATCCCATTTTTATGTTTCCTACCACACTCCTAAAAGCCTTCATAAGCTTCTTCCCCTTGTTATTTCATTGTGTCTAATCAAATCCATTACCTCAAAGCATTCAACCCTTATGAAATTATTGAACCAGTCCTCAACCCAATACTACCTCTCTTTGCAAGAATCACAACTACTAATTGAACTCCAAGGAGTGTGAATGAAGTCAAGCCCATAGTGGCCTCCCAATACATCTTTGTCCTCTTATCATAATTGTATCATCATTTAGAGAATTGGATAGTGTACCCATAAGGCATTATGCCAACTCACAATCACGTCCCTTCGTTATAATCTTGCATTCATAGCAATTGTCCTTTCCATGCTCCAAACATAAGCTACTAGCTCGTGGGTTATCCTTTCATAAATTGTTCGCCTAGGGTACTCAGTGATTGGGCCACCTTTCTTGCTTTATGTTGTTATGCATAACATCCTTACATTCATGGATGGCAATGGTATCATACTACATTTTGTTCATCAAAACTATAACCTACCTTTGTCGTCTCCAATTACTTCATCAATGTTACCCCTAATCCGCAACCTTACTCAGATTTCCTTGCTAACTAGACTATGATCTCTCACCCCATCCATCATCATAATATTATATTATTTATATAATAATTTATAATATTTTTAATTAAGATATAATAAAACCTTAAATTTATCATTTAATTAAAAAATTAAAAGAACTATCACTAAAACATAGTGCATAAATATAAACTCAGTCAAATTTAATTATTCTACGTGAATACAAGGATAATATTAAATTGTATTATAATGTCACAACCTTTTAATCCTAGATACAACTCTCATATTTAATTTCAAATCAATGATATAGGTTGAATGCTTAAGTATGTTCTCTCCTCTTAACACATCACAAGTTCTAATCCTCTTAACACATCACAAGTTCAAATTTAGAGTAAATACATAATCATTTCAAATCAACTCAATTCATAAGAGAAAACAAATCATTATAATATTTTATTTTTCTAATAATACAGAATTACAATTATTATTTTTTAAATTAATAAATATTTAATTAAAAATAAATAATAATTTATTTAGAATGAAAAATTGTATAATGTTCATAGTATTTAAATAATAATTTAAAATGATTACTAAATAAATAAAATAAAAATAATAAAATAAAATAAATTAAATTAAATTAAAGATATAGCTTAAAATTTTCATGCGACATTAAATTCTCCACAGGCGTCGCTATTATACTCCTCACTCTCTTCATGCGCATGAAATGAATGAAGAAACCTCCGCTTGTAATGTTTCTTTGTGCAGTGAGAAGAAAAACAAACAAACCCTTTAAAATATGTATTGATAGCAACCTGGAAGACACGCTTTGCTTTACGAAACATTTAGTTCCCCTGGTGAGACCCCTTTTTTTGCCGTGTTGAACAATTAGGTGGGATCTGAAAAGCAGCTTTACATTTTATTACTATAAAGATTTCATAATAAATTGATAACACAATTAGGAATGCGTTGATTATCAATGAGAACTATTAATAAGAAAATGAGCATTTGTACATGGCCGTCTCATAACCACAGTTGCGTCTCGACTTCACTGTTTTGGATGCTTCCAGATTCACTTGCAGGAGTTGTCGAAACGGAATGAGGATCCAAAAGCTGAAATAATAATTAAGAAAAAAAAATGAAAGAATAAAAAAAACTTGAAACTTGATACAATAAAATAGCTAATAACAATAAGATTTAAAATTGCAATATAGCAACACTTGCATTGAAATTCCATCTCACCTTTTTACTGAGGAAAGCATTCTCTTCGCTTAATATCCATTCCTACAATTTTATCAAAATTAAAACCAAAGTTACAATGAACATGCTTTGTTAAGTGAAAATTTACATGACTAGGTTATATGATACCAGAGGAAAAAACATTGTTCATAGAATATCAAATTTTGGCTAGTATCAACACATGCACAACCATTAAACATTTGAAATGACAATTAAAGTTTTGGATGTAGTGATAACATAATCTAGCACTAGTGGTATTTATGTCATCTAATGTAAGTTGTTAATATAAAAGACAATAAACTTTATATAGAATACCCTAATAAACATATAGGGAAACCCAATAACATAAAACAAAATAACATCTTAATAACGCTAGCCAATAACACAAAACTTTATGTAAACAATTACAGAACCTTAATATAAAACATCAAAAATGGTATCAAAATTGTTTTGTTTAAAGGTTTCTCATGGTTTTACAGTGGTTTGCATGCACTTCTTCCCTGCTTGGATCAAGGTATTCCTCCTACTCTCAACTTTTGAGTATTCCATTCCTATCACATGTATTCCCGCTCAGTCTGGATTTTAATCTGAATACAACAACCTAGTCAGAGAAACCATGTCGGATAATCGAGCGGATGCCTTTGCCAGGTAAACTGAGAGACCGGTAATTTCATGTTTCAAAATTAAGAGGACTGTGCATTGTTATCAGTTAGCTGTTAGAAGAATAATTACTTACATTGTGATCTGCTAATAGAAAACACTCGGTCCTTTATACCTCTTGTTTAATAAATACACAGTATAATTATGTTGGACAGGAAGTTTGTGCACCTTTGAAGGTGTCATCCTATAGATTGTCAAATAAATAGAGACGTGTTTTTCTAGAATGCAAGACACGAAAAAAAAATTACATCGTCTTTAAAAATAAAATTCAAACATTTTGCATATTAAAGATGTGTAGGTCATAAGATTTGCCAAACTTTCTCGACTTCAACCAAAAAAAATCCCTCACGTGAATAGTCAATAATGGACATAAAGTTACTGTTTCAACTCTAAGCGCTCATTAGAGTTGTATCTAAGCATTTCAACTCGGAGAAATCATAACATTTGTACCTATGCAGTAGCTGATCCGCGGTAGAAGAAGAAATATACCCTCGTTAAAGTGTATAGATTCTTTTGTTTCTGTCTTCAAGAAAGAACAAGAACAGAGATGGTTCATGCAAAACAAAAACGGATGGCTGAACCTCAGCCAAAATAAACTACTCAGTGCTATGACCATGATCAAGCAAATAATGCAAAATCAAATGGTTTTTGTAACACTCCAGTCCCTGTAGACATTGTGTGCCCAAGCAATGCAAGATATAGCGCAAAACGGGCAAACTTATTATCACCACAAACGTTCAGCTTCATACCCGAATCCAAGTCAACGAAATTCAAGGGCACACTCATGGGAGAAGTTTTGGACTTTGGGTAATTTATTTCAGTTCAAGTGCAGACTCCACATAACAACAGAAAAATGGCTATGTGGCAATGTATAGGGAGATTGATTGCACACAACAAAGCACAATTATTTTTATGGATCATAAAGGTTACACATATACCTGACATAAATTACCTACTTGGACACATCTAGATTAATATTACAACTCATACATTGGAAATAACAAATTCTAGATTGACTTCTGGTAACTCCTAATGAAAACTACAAATAACATGGAAGCGTTACTTGCAATGCCTTAATGCTTACATGACAAAACATATATTACAACAACATATGATATCTGTCTTACTGGTCTTCATTAGCATTCACATCCACTCTGGAATCTAGCAAACACTACTCTTTCTTCACCACCACATCTTTGAGTTGTCACTTGACTTCCATTTAAATTCTGACCATCATTGATGTACTTTGCAAAATTGACACTTCTCAACCTAATGGGTGAGTCTCAATACTGAACCATCCTATCAAACTGCCACCATCACCATTTGTTGAATATATGGTCTTCTATATTCACGAGTTATCTAAGATAGCATTCTCTGTACAAAATGCCTTCATCAGACAATTCTACAACTTGACCTTCTAAAATAACTTGTACTGACCCTCTCTACAAGTCACAGCATCTAGACCTTATTAAGAGCTACCTATGACTAATAGTCTGTTTGTTAAATAGTTGGCCTATTCTTTGTGGTCCTGCATGATTTATAAAATCTCATTAACACAATAATGAAAGCAACATTGTTCCTCGCACAATCCATATGTTCAGCTTAAAACGTTTGCTTAGAATCGATATCTACACATATGATCAAATGTACACATAAAAACAATATTTTTCTACAAAAAAACATACTGCAACCATGGCCCTAACATATTTGACACCATGGACAATAAACTCCAAGCCCCTATGACACATCCAATCCCACAATTGACATCTTAATTCAACCCGCAAAGGCTTGCATAAAATTTGAGCATTGAACTCATCACATTTCTCTATGTCTTCACTCACCATCTTGAGTAAAGCGAGATCTCGAGATAATACCAACAATTTAATTCTGCGTATTTTGTAAGTGATCAACACCTTAATTATGTGAACCTCTTCACCTTCTAAAATCAAGCTCTCTTGTTCATTGAAGATTTAGATCTTCGAGTGAGAGATTAAGCCACGTCTTAGATCCTCGTATCTTATAAGCGACATGATCATAGCCGTGAGCCACCTCCTCTGTGGTATTGTAGGTGTCGAGCCAGACTGTCATGCAGAGTCCCTTAACTCTATTATGGATTTCCCCACTTTTGTTGCTGCATACGCCGTAATCCCTCTTTGAGAATCCCGTATAGGGTCATTTCCTCAAATAAAAAAGTTATTTAAACAAAATTTCGCTAATGTGGCGGATAAGAAAAAATTACGAGCAAAGGTGTAACAATGAGGGAATCTCATAAAAAAATATGGATCAATATCGAATCATTATTTTGTTGGAAAGGCATAGGAAACAAAACATGAATTCACACAAAACACGAGTTTTGATCACACAAAACATGATGATTACAATCAATCTCGTGAAGGGTATTTAAACCTTTTCCAACTAGCTAATTGCCTAAAATATTGTAACATGCAACTACATGCAATCACACACTCAAACTCTTCTACCACTTAACTCCACTTGACTCGACACTCAAACACTCAACCACTCAATCACTCAGTTAACTTACTCTCTTAAATAATTATCTTATTTTAACACCCCCCTTAATTACCACTGCTAAACTAAAACATAACTCATGACAACTCAAACATGCATGTTGGTCTATACCTTAACTAGGCTTACAACACCCAAGTTTCTTCTATGAAACTCAAACACATCTTGTGCTAATGACTTAGTAAATATATCAGCCAATCGATCACTAGATTTACAAGGTTTCAAGTGAACATCTCCATTGCTCACAAGTTCTCTAATAAAGTGATATCTAGTATCAATATGGTTGCTCTTATGATGAAATACACTATTGTTGGATAGTACAATCATTGAGGTGTTGTTACAATATATTGTTTTTTATCCTTGTTGTTTCCGTTTGAGTCCACCAAATACTCTTTTTAACCACACTGCTTGACATGTTGTTGATGCTGCTGCTACATATTCTGCTTTTGCTGATGAAAGTGTCACAATGTGTTTATTCTTAGATGCCCATGAGATCACACCTGAACCAAGATGAAACACATAACCAGAAGTGCTCTTCCTATCATCCAAACTGCCTACAAAATCACTATCTGTGTATCCAATCAAATCATTCTTTTATGTGCTTGCATACATAATGGCACAATCTCTAGTTCCGTTTATGTATCTCAGAATTCGATTTCCCGCACTCCAATGTGTGTCTTTTAGAGTCTCCATGAATTTGGAAATCAAACTCACTCCTTGCATGATATCCGGTCTTGTAGCTGTGAGATACATGAGGCTGGCAACCAATCTTTTGAATAGAGTTGAGTTGACATATGATCCTTCATTATCCTTGCTTAACTTTGAACCTGTTGCAACTGGTGTAAGAATAGGTTTGCAATTTTTCCATCATGAATCTTTTTAACAAATCTTTGGAATATTTATTTTGACAAATAAAAATTCATTTTTCAGATTGCTCAACTTCTATGCCAACAAAATATTTCATCAGACCAAGATCTGTCATCTCAAATTCTTTCACCATCGCTGCTTTAAATTCATCTATCTCAAAATCACCTGTAAAAATCATGTCATCAACATATAAGCAAACAATCAAAATCTGTCCATGTTCATTTACCTTTGTGTACAAGGTAGGCTCAATGTTGCTTCTACAAAATAGATTCTTGATCAAGTAGATGTCAATTATGCTATTCCAAGGTCTAGGCACTTGCTTCAATCCATAAAGCTCTTTCTTCAACTTGTAAACTTTCTCTTCATTACTCTCAACTTCATATCCTGGAGTTGTTGCACATAAATTTCTTCTTCTTGAATTCCACTCAAGAAGTCTGATTTCACATCCATCTGGTATTCTTTCCACTTGTTTTGAGCCGTTGTGGCTAGAACTGCTCTTACAATATCTATTCTAGCTACCGGAGCAAATGTTTCTCCAAAGCCTATTCCCGGTTGCTGCGAAAATCCTTTTGGTACAAGTCTTGCCTTAACTCTGTCAATTTCACCTTTGCCATTCAACTTTGTCTTATCCACCCACTTCACGCCAACGAGATCTTTGTCCTTTGGAAAACCAAATCCCATGTATCATTGTTTTCAATAGCTTCAATTTCTTCATCCATAGCTTCCACCCAATTTTCATCTTTGATTGCTTCTTCAAACAAAGAAGGTTGGAATGACAACAATGCAAAATTTGAACGAACATCTAAATCATCATAAATATCCTTGAAACTTCTCATCTTTCTCTTACCATTGCTTGATTCATCACCGGATTGATTGCTGGGAGAATCTTGATATGTTGATCTGCTTGAGGATCCATGTTGCTCTGAAAATCTTGGAGTCCTTGTTGGTGTGTCTCTGTTTGGTGTCTTCACTTGTGATTCACCTGTGATTCTTGTTGCGTATAACCCTGTTATTTTCTACTACATCATCTTCTTTCATTAGTGGCACTTGTGCATCAATTGTTTTGTCTACAGTTCCATTCCATGACTCATGTTCTTTGAACACAACATCTTTGCTAATTATGGTCTTGTTTGTGACAGGGTTATACAATTTGTAATTTGTACTATGTTCATTGCACTCTTTGTAGAAGATCTATTGATCACATAAATAACACATGCAACGACTTCTTCCCAATAATCATTAGACAAGTTTCTGCCTTTCAACATGCTTCTTACCATGTTCATAATTGTCTTGTTCTTTCTCTCTGCTACACGATTCTACTGCGGTGTGTCCCTGGTTGTAAATTGTCTTCTGATCGCTTGTTGTTTTCCATAATCATGGAATTCCTTCGAGTCATATTCTCCACCACGATCTGACCTCAATACCTTGATATGTCGATCACTTTGGTTCTCTACTAGTAACTTCTACCAATCCACTGTTTGCTCATAGGTCCACACAAGTTTGCATGCACTAGCTCAAGAGGTTTCTTTGCGCTGTATGCAACTCCTTTTGGAAAAATTTCACAGTTCTGTTTTCCCAAGATGCAACACTCACAAGTACTAGCAAGCTCTTTGATGGGAGGTAATACTCTGACCATCTGTTTCTGCTGCAACAATCTTAAACCAGAAAAGTGCAACTGTCCAAATCAAAAGTTCCATAACCTATAATCATCAGAACATGCAACTGTAAAAGAACTCACCTGACCATTGTAATTCAAAATTAGAGGAAAGAATTTGTTCCTCGTCATCTGCACCTTTGCTATCAGCTGCTTGCTTAGGGGCTTGTCATATATAACGCATTCTTGACCTTGAAAGATAACTTTGTATCATTTCTGTGTCAATTGACCAACACTTAACAAATTATGTTTGAGACTAGGAACATAATATACCTTTAAGATTGTCTTTGGCTCCCCCTACTTGGTCAAAATATTGACCACTCCTTTTCCATCTACTTCCACAGTCTTGTCAGTCCCCAACTTTACCTCTATTTTCATAGATTGATCGAAATTTGCAGCCAAACCCTTGTTGCTTGTCATGTGGTTACTGCAACCACTGTCTAACAACCACACACTAGCATAAGGTTCATGCATGGTATGGCAAGCTAGGAACATGGAGTTAATACTCTCTGTAGTGACATTAGCTCTCTGGTTCCCTTGATCAATTATCTTCTTCCTACAATCATGAGCATAGTGACCAAATTTATTGCAATAATAGCATCTCACCTTTGATTTGTCAAATCTTTTATTATTGTTGAAGCTTTTGTAGTTGCTTCCACTTGCACGTTCATGCTCTTCTCGGCCATCTTTCTGACCACCATATCTTCCACTTCGTTCTTTGCCTTTCGATCTACTTCTGTCTCGACCTCTATCTCTTACAATAGAAACCTGACTTTTGAAACTGGTTTCTAAAGTGTAATCCTTATTTTTGTCTATCCTTGCCTCATGCGATAGAAGTGATCCCATCAACTCATCAACTTTCAATGATGCCAAATCCTTCGCTTCTTTTATGGCTACTACCACAACATGAAATTTGGTAGATAAAGATCAAAGGACCTTCTTAACCCCTCTTTCATCTTTTATATCTTCACCATAAATCTTTAACTGATTTATGACAGTTATGACCCGATTCATGAAAGAGTCCATGTCCTCTGTCTCCTTCATCTGCAAACTTTCAAAACCTCTCTTATTATTTTACAACTTAACAATATTGACTTTGGCCATACCTTTATAGTTTGTCGCCAAAGTATCCCATGCTACTTTTGCTGAAGACGTGATCATAATCTTTTAGAACACTGCTCTATGCACTCCCTGATGAATAAGCTACAACGCATGTGCATTCTTCTTCTTGTCTTTCTTCCATTGTTCCCTCTCCGTATTATTGAGAGCTTGTTCTTCTTCTTCGTTCTTAGGTTCAAAAAACCCAAACTTGACATAATCCCAAACATCATGTGCCTGCAACGTGGTCACCATCTTAATGGTCCACACATCATAATCTTTCCCTGTAAACGGTGGGAATTGGGGTTGGAAATTTGAGAAAGCCATATTTCTCTAAAAATTTCTCTTTAAGAAAAGTTTAACCCGCGTGTTTCTGAAACTACGTAAGTTTGCAACTGTTAACACGACTTTGTGCTAATCCTTTGTGCACTAATCATGAGAAAAAAAATTCTCTCCTCACACAGATTGCTACTGATTTGTTTTCCCTCACTCTGTGTAACCTCGCTCTGATACCAGTTTGTTGGAAAGGCAGAGGAGACAAAGCATGAATTCACACAAAACACCAGTTGTTGCTCTTCTATTGATCACACAAAACATGATGATTACAATCAACCGAGTGAAGGGTATTTAAAAATTTTCCAACTCGCTAATTGCCTAAAATATCTTGACATGCAATCACAGACTCAAAGTAGTCTATCACTTAACCTGACTTGATTCAACACTCAAAATCTCAATCACTCAGTTAACTGACTCTCTATGTTTAGCCAACTCGTCATGCAGGAGTAGTTATCTTCTTTAACATATTTTGTAGGCACGATTCTTATCTTGAAATATTTCTGCAAATTTCTCATTGACAAAGTTGTGTCTATCTTCCACAGATTCGCATGATCAGGCAAGACGACAAGCTTCAGGATGGCTATGATTTCCACCCAGTCGACGCAGTCGAATCCAGACCCAAGCATGATGAGGACCGACAATAATGTTGGATCTAAGTTATACTCGATGACATAAAAGACGCACACGTTTGGGAAGTTCTCCTGTCATTTTTTCCACAAAACCACCATGACTCCGAGGTCGAGAACATAAAACGGGTCTTTCCCAACATTGTTCTTGATAATGGAATGCACCATCTCGTTCACAGCGTCCTGCGACCTTGATCACAAGGTCGTCACCTTTCATCTCTTCAGTTTAGGGCTAGTTGGTTGCATATATATCAACATAACTAAGCACACAAATCCACAGATCTACACTAGAAAAAAACTTCACACACCTATACTATTATCTGTACAGAAACAATAACACTTAGTATTCCTCACATCTTCCTGGCCCTCCCTTTAGGGAGTCAAGCCAGTATCAACTCTAATACAATGCTAGAAAATAGAGAGAGAACATAGAGATATTGATTGCATACAACAAATCACACTTGGATATTTTTATTGATCACAAAGATTACATATATAAGACATAAATTATTGACTTTGATAGATCTAGCTAAAGAGTACTGATCTGAAAATGGGGCACTTAGGCTTCCTGTCTAACTTACAAGAACCTCTTCTACTTCCAAAGCTTAAATATTCTCAAGTATTAATGATTAACCTATGCGGAATTAAATATGTGCTTGAAAATATGGGTGTATGCTTATGTTTGTTTTAAATTGTTCAGGCGCTGTAAATTGATTGCTCAAACTGATATAAAGCAAATAGCAACAATTAAAATAGTAGATACAATGCAACAATAAAACACACACAAAACAACAATATTAATTTGGAGTGCACCCAAAACTCTTGGGCTACGTCATCATGAGCTCTAGTTAACTCGACTAGGCTTTGTGAGATTATGGCAAAGTCATTTTTTACAATCTCTTGGCTCAACTCCACTGTTTTACATAGAAACAATGGGTTCACACAGCATTTTATCCCTGGCTCTTTAAACTCTCGGCTTTTTGGCTCTTGGCTCTCGCTCTGTCTCTCGGCTCTGGCTCTGGCTCTTGGCTCTTCGGCTATGGCTCTAGCTCTGGCTCTGGCTCTTCGGCTCTGTCTTTCTGTCAATTTATAGCCCTCTGGCTTTCCACTTGAACTCCATGTGACTCCCTTGGCTGCTCTGCGCTTCAGCTTTTTCTTTCTGTGCTTCTGGTTTTCGCTCTCTCCCCACTCAACTGAGCTCCCTGCCTCCTTAGAGGCATTTTCTAGGCTTTTCAGCTTCCGTGGCCATTTATCCGCGTATCATCTTCCCTGTGTGGCGTTGCGGCTTTTCTGCTCCCTGTCAGTTATACTGGCCACCTGGCTCTGCGATTCTGTCGCTGTAGAATGCATCATTGCCTGTAAAACGCCTACTTGTAGCATGGCATGATGATTAGGAGCTGTTACAAAGGGATGCGTGGTTGTTCCTTAGGCAAAAACCCGAAAATTGGGAAAATTCCATTACACAGAGAGTGTCCGAAAATACGCTATCCAACATGATTTCTGTACCTGAAAAGCCATTAAATTGCCCCTATAATCCTATCGGGTCTGCCATTAGGCGTAATATTGCATCGCTTAAGCGTATGGGCTAAATTCCAAATACACGGGAAATACATTGAAAAATCAAATTCCCAGACTTCAAAAATTATAGATTCGTCCTATAATCGTATCAGATCTCGCTATCGCTATTGAAAATCGCATAGCCCTGTTATTAGGAATCGCCGATCGCCGATCGCCAATTTAATCCTGGCCATCAATCTGATCCCGCAATTCGACAATCTAGATCATCACATCGCTTTGGGGCCTTCTTCCTTTGTATTTCGGTTTTTACACCGAAACGCGTTAATACATGGAAAATCCCTTTTAATGGAACTCAAAATTTATATGGTCGAGTTTAGAAAACCCATCAAGTCTTGTGTTATCACCCCTTTATATTGCTGCGACTCGACATTGCGATGCGATATATCGCAATCGCAAGTCGCATTGGCTCAAGGGTCCATCCTTTGCCTCGTGGCATCGCCGATTGTGATCTGCTGATATTGGCAATCACAATATCGCATCAGCCCAGTCCTTTCCTTATGTTATATGCCAATACCCACCTCTGACCTAATATGTCAGGGATCAACAATCTGTGGTGCTTCCCCTTTCTTCTTAAGTCCGCCTTGGATCTCCTCCGATGCAATTTTTCTTTATACAGGCTTTTAGGATATTTTTTTGAAGATTTGCCTATTTTTCCAAAGAACCAAGGGCATCTTCTTTCTGCCATAACTTTTGCATCCTACGTCTTTTTTTCCATTCAAGTTGCAGTAGATTCAGAAAGAGACATTCTCTACAATAACACTATTTCCAGGAACTTCCTTGGACTTTCATTTTCTTCAGTGAGGAACACTTAGACTTAGGAGTCTATCCAAAATCCATTTTGGATCAACTATAACTCATACATTGGAAATAACAACTTCGAGATTGACTCCTCGTAACTCCTAATGATAAGTACAAATGAAATCGAAGCATTACTTACAAAACTTTGAAGAAATTGACAAGGAATGGTGACAGAACCCGAAAGATTAGAGAAAAAATATGGATCTAACCAAATTTAGAAATATCAAGCAGCCAATCCAATGAACCACTAAACACATGGATCAATATTTGCACGGTTCTAAAGAACGTTTCTACCCATGAGTTTACAAACAAAATTTAATTGCAAGATAGCTACAACTCAAGCCTGTTTATGAACAGCCCATACAATAATATATTGATCTCTTATGCTTCATGTTAAATTTGAAATTGTGGAAGATGAGCAGCTACTTCTAACTAAATTTAATTCATGTCTTCTTCCAAAACCTAGTCAACAAATAGACAGGAACAATAGTAAGACCATGAACATTCAAATGTAAGGCCATGAATCAGGCTTTCCACTAAGCCTTGGAAAACCCATTGGGCAGGACACTCTCAAAGAAATATAGAATATCCACGCTCTTATAACCAAACTCCGGAGGATGTGGCGCAATGGTTAGGTGGGAAGGTTTAGTCCCACAAGTCCAAGACTATATATTTCTGAGAGCTACTCCCAACGTTATTTATTCATTTAAAAAAAGAAAAATATAAACCATTCCCAAACTTACCAACCAAATCTACGAAAAGTTTGTCGGTTTCATAGGAGAAGTATCCATTCTAAGAGGAACTGCTTCCAATGCACACTTACATCTACAACGCTCATACTGGATAAACAATATGAGCAACATTCAATCAATCAAGCGAAGATATGAAAAGGAATTTAACTCTCAAAGCCAACAGTTCTTGATAAAAATAGTTCTCATATCAGGTGAAAATACAATTTCACACAAAGAAGAAATGCCCATACATAGGTAACAAATTTAAACAAAGAAGTTGAATACGTACCAAATTCAAACAAAGAATCCCTTCTAATCCTTGGTAATAGAAGTAAATAATATATATATATATATATTATATATATATCTTAGCCTCCACCCTCATAGCTAACCCTAAATCTCACAACAAAGACCATCCTAAATGGTACCATCTAGACTGGGTACGAAGAACAAGAACTCCATTGACAGACATTTCCTTGAATATTGAGTTCATCTTTCTCTGGAGACAAGTGCACGTGCATGAATTTACACTACAAGATGACTCTCTTTCCTTTGTTTTTCATTTCTCTTCCTACGAAAACTTCGCAGTAAGTTCAATTATAGAAATAGTAGGAATTTTATGAAAGCCTCGTGACAACTTGTTTGCCATTGATCTTCTTGCCACAACTTCATAGTAAGTTTAGCTACAGAAATAGTAGGAATTTTATGAAAGCCTAGTAAGAACTAGGGAGGCTACAAAGGATGAAAATGGTAGGTATAATCCCCTTATATCTTATATCATTCAACTTAGGTTGGATGAACTGAAATTTCTTATCATTCCACAAGTTTAAATTGGGTAAATCATTAGTGAGATACAAGATCTAAATTGTTTAAATTGGGAAAATGATTAACGAGATATAGCATCTATTATTCAGTGGTATTTTTTATTACATTAATAGTATAAGAATCTTTCACATTTTAATGCTTTTTATCACTTTTAATTTTAATTTATATATTTGAGAGGTTTACCGTTCAAAGTTTTTGGAGATTTATCACCACTACATCCGAAGAATATTTGTATAAAACAGATCTATCCAAAATGATGACTTCTTGATTTCATGGTCTATTGGGTGTCATGGTTGGTTTTGATTCTCTTTAGAGTAATGGACTTTAGTTGAGTTGTAATTCAGTGTCGCTACAATTATTTATTGTTGATGTCTCCAATGTAATTCTATTTCACTAAATTTAAATATTGTGAAAAGTTCTTTGTCCCATTCTAGCTTTTCAATTTCATTCTTTGTCATGGTATCAGAGACCCATGTCACATAAAACTATAGAAAGAGCAATGATTCATTAGAGGTTGTGAACAGGTAGGACGAGCAGAGCTAGAGGACTATGTTGGAAATAATACTGGGGGGGTGAATCAGTATTTACAATTCAATAACTTTTCATGTCACAAGCATATTTATATACGCTACTTCAATGAAGTCAACTCGCGTCTGCACGCAACTGTTATTAAGGAAACCAACATATACCCAGAGAACTTATGAACTAATTAATTCATCATGTGTTGATCTTTAATCATTGCATCAATACTTTATTAAACAGTGACTATGAGTAGTAATAACATAATAAATCATCACACATAATAAACACATATGAACACCAAGACTTAAGGTGGAAACCCAATATGGGAGTAAAAAACACCTGTTGGTAGCGTCTCTATCTTCTTTTAATATAAATAAAATTTGTTTACAATGTTGTACTAGTGCAGACTCATACTAGTACGCAAGTACCCACCTGCAGAAGGCTACAACCTTCTCTCGTTTTCCAGCTTCTATTAGAAGGGAGCTAGAACTCCTAGCTCTTGTACTAGTCGATATGTTTACTAGTATGTAGGCACTGGCCTACAGAAGGCTATGACCTTTTCTCTTCCTCCAAGGACCACATTTCATAAAGTTTCAGACTGGATACTCCTGGTACATAAGCACATAATTAATCACCACTGCAATAACTGCATCTACCAACAATCAGACAATCTGAACAATCAAAGCATTGTCACCAAAACACTATGTTGAACCCAGAAACCTATATCATCAACCAAAACTAGCTGCAACATAAAAAATGATATGTCACAATGCATACACTACTTTAAAGAACCCAATTTGTGTGTATATGCCACTTCCTTTAACGAAACCTATGTATACCCTCAAAATTATTGAATCATAAAAACTTCTTAATCAAATCTGTACCAACCAGTGATATTCTAAATATCTATTGTCAAATTACAGAGATCTAAACAAACAATAGTAAAGATCACCTTTCTCACTTAATCAATCAATCAACCAAACTCAATCTCCTTATGCATTCAGTTCTACTTTCATACCTAAGAAGACATCAATGACAGACAACAGTAAAACAACAGCACTGATTAGATAGATCAGTAATTTCTGAACAACTAGCTCTTCTTTTGCATACGCCGCTTGGAAGAGTCAAACTAGTGTGTATACATGCCTTCACCAAGGTGAACCAGCGTATATATCTACAAATACTAACTTACAACTACGTTGTTATTATGGACTTCAGACATACCCAGATCATGACATTTAAAGAATATAACATGCATAAGCAATTAGATCTAGCCCAATCAGTATCAGATCATGCAATGATAAGTCATTTCAGGTCTCATGATTCTGATCCAACATTGTATCCAAGGTGCACAAAATATTTCATATCATATCATAATCATCACCCCTACAACATAAAATATACTTCAGATATAAGTATTCCTAAGAAACCCTTTCACTTTCACACAAGGCCCTTTGATCTTCTCCTCCTTATATAGTTCTTTCCCTTTCTCAATACCTCGAAGCAAAACAACACTTAGAACCTGTGGTATTCTTGCACACGATCAAATAACCATTACACTGCTCAATATTGTGGGCTAATACCATGGTATTGACCCATGATATTCTTTAATCTTAAATTTCCTTGATTTTCCAAGCCATATGCGCTTTTCCTCTTGTGAAAGTGTTTGCATACGTATACGCCCTTTTTGTTTTGTGAACCCGCGTGTATACATTGTTTTGACAAGGTGAATCTGCGTATATAGCTTAAACCAACTTAAAACATCATTTTTCTTCAACTCCTTGATTTTGATATGTAGTCCTCTATTCCAACTTCCTGATCTTTTGTACCATTGCCCTGTTACCTCTGAATTTCCATGTTACAATGTGAGTTGCCCTCTATCAAATTTGAATTGACCTCCGAGTGAGTTTCCATCAAGGAAAACACATGTATCATAATGCCAACAATCTCCCCCTTTGTACTTGATAGCAACCATATTGGTGTTGATTACGTCAAGTTGTAGACACTGTTAGAGTTATCAAGCAACACCAAAATACTCTCCCCCCCTTTCACATCAAGAGCAAAGGGTGGACCAAGATATCCTCCCCCTTTGAGATACACTATGTTGTCCATGCTCCCCCTGAGTACATGCAGAGTACTCTCCCCCTTTGACATCAAGAGAAAAGGGTAGACCAAGATATTCTCCCCCTTTGAGATACACAATGTTGTCCATGCTCCCCCTAAGTACATGTAGAGCTTGTAGAGATTTTTTTCAAAAGAATAACATGACTCTATAACTCAACTATGTGTCTATGACCTTCCTATCACCAATGACTCATACATACATCAATCACCCAAACAAGTGGGGATATACCAAATGTTCATACTTGACTGAATAATTTCAATTAATACATCATCCTTCCCCTGCATAGTGGGAGTACAAATTACATCATATGGCAAAAAGGACTCATTAATAGACCATGACAAAAAGAGACATATTATAACATCATAGGCCTTTACATGACCTTTACAACAAATGATATGAATATCTGAAACCATAGCTGAATTCAGCAACTAGGATGCCAACAATGTATAATGATTTTGAAGGCTAATGCTCCCCTTGAACCTGTGCTACCTGTGCATTATCAACAAATCATTCATCAAGGCATCTTCATCGGTCAAATAAATAACAATGAACAAAGCATATCAACAGACTGTAACCATCAATATCAGACTAAACATGCATGTCAGAAGCTAATTTTGAGTCTGACCCACTGTTTTTTTTATGATAAAACATACGATCCTGTAGCCACAGAAACTCGCGTATATACGTGATTCTTCATCATGAAACTTGTGTATAGGAACTATTCTTCTAAAAATTGGATTTAACAATAGGATGATGCAGAAACTACTCCCAACTTTTGTCTGAGATATTCAAATATTTCTCTTAGAAGTGGTTTGGTAAATTTATTAGCAACCTATTCTTTGGAGGGAAGATACTCCAATTTAACCTTTTGTTCAAGCACTTATTCTAGTAGAAAATGGTACTTAATGGATACGTGCTTGGCCTTGGAGTGAGTGGTAGGATTTTTTGAAATACTAATGGCACTTGTATTATCACATATAATGGAGATGGGTGGAGAACACGTGCTTTGAATGTCTTGCAGTGTTTGCATCATCTAAAGTAGTTGTGTGCTACAAGATGCAATAACCACATATTCTGCTTCAGTTCTAGATAAGGCAATCGAGCTTTGTTTCTTGTTGAACCAAGACACTAACCGTGATGCCATATAGAATGCACCTCCACTAGTGCTTTTTTGATCATCAACATTTCATGCCCAATCTGCATCTGTATATCCATAAAGAGTCAGATTTGTATCTTTAGTATACCATAGACCAAAGTCTTGATTTGCTTGGAAATATTTGAATATTCTTTTTACAGCCTGAAGATGTGATTCCTTTGGATTTGATTGGAACCTTCCAACAATTCCTATTGCATGCATGATATTAGGTCTGGTACCTGTTAGATAAAGTAGACTTCCAATCATAGATCTATATACTATTTGATTTAATGTAGGTGATTCATTGTTAGGACTGAGACTACATCATGTTAGCATTGGAATACATACTGGTTCAGAATCTTCCATTCCGTACTTCTTTAGAATCTCCTTGAGATATTTATTCTGTGAAAGAAAAATACCATCTTTTGTTTGTTGTACTTGTAGACAAAGAAAATAAGTTAGTTCACCAAGTAACAACATTTCAAATTCTTGCTACATAATCAAAGAAAGTTCTGACTCATAGATTCTTCATTCCTACCAAATATGATATCATCAACATAAACAACAATAATTGGCAATTTATCATTCTCAATATTTGTGTATAAGTTGTTGTCTGCGGATCCTTTTGTGAAACCTTGTTGTTGTAGATATTTGTCAAGACAATAATACCAATCCCTTGGAGCTTGTTTCACTCCATATAGAACCTTTTTGAGCTTGCATACAAGTTTTGCATCATTTCCTAAAATGAATCCTTCTGTTTGTTTAATATAAACTTCTTCTTTTAAATCTCCATTAAGAAATGCAGATTTTACATCTCTTTGATACATTTTGAATTTTCAAAAACTCGAAAGAGCAAAAAACATTCTTATGGCTTCAATTTTGGCAACAATTGCAAAAGCTCCTTCAAATTCTATACCTTCTTCTTAAGCATACCCTTTACAAACAATTCTTGCTTTGTTTCTAATAGCCTCTCCATTTTAATTCAACTTATTATTGAATATCCATTTTGTTCCTATATAATTTTTATCATGCAGTCTAGGAACTAATTCCCAAGTATCATTCTTTTCAATTTGGTCAAGTTCTTCATCCATAGTCTTAACCCAACATTAATATTTTCTAGCTTCGTTAACATTTTGTGGTTATATGGAGGATAGTAATGCGAGATAACTAGAAGTTCCTGCAAGAGTTCTTCTTGTCTGTACACCAAACCCTTTTTCTCCTAGAATTTGAGATTCTGGATGATTCTTTTGAACATACCTAGATGGCTTTTCCCTGTCAGCTGTATTTTCTTCTAATGCTTCATTGGTTTCCTCTCCTATATCATTTTGATTTGATATGGGAAAGAATTCACCGTCTTCCTCATTGTCATCTTCCTTTGTTGATTTCATTTCTTCTATATTTCTGCATTGCTTCCAATTACTACATCAATGCATTCAACAATTTTCAAAGTCTCTTATTATAAAATTTGTATCCCTTCTTGTCTGTACAACAAACCCTTATTCTCCTAGAATTTAAGATTCTAGATGATTCTTTTGAACATACCTAGATGGATTCTTTTCCCTGTCAATTGTATCTTCTTCTAATGCTTCATTGGTTTCTTCTTCTATATCATTTTGATTTGATATGGGAAAGTATTCACCATCTTCCTCATTGTCATCTTCCTTTGTTGATTTCATCTGTTCTATATTTCTGCATTGCTTCATCAATTACTACATCAATGCATTCAACAATTTTCGAAGTCTCTTATTATAACATTTGTATCCTTTACTTCTAGATAAATAACCAAGAAGAATTCATTCGTCTGCTCTCCGTTCAAACTTACCAACTTTCTCATCAGTCTTTTTGATGAAACATTTGCTTCCAAAACTCTGAAGTGTTTTGCAGTAAGAGGCTTTCCATACCAAATTTCATATGGAGTTTGATCACTATTTACTCGAACATTAGCTTTGTTGAGAATATTTACGACAATAAATGCAGCTTCACCCTAGAAGGTGGCAGGAGTTCTAGATTCATCAACCATAGCTCAAGCCATTTGTTGAACTATTATGTTCATTCTTTCCACCACGCCATTTTGTTGAGGAGTTCTGGCAATAGAGAATTGTCTTTTTATTCCATGGTGTTCACAAAAATAAAAAAAAAATTCATCTGATATGAATTCTCCTCCTCGATCAGATCTGGGACATTTGATTCTTTGATTTGATTCATTTTCAACTAAAACTTTTAATGCTTTAAACTTTTCAAATGCTCAATCTTTATGCTTTAGTAAACCAATCCAACACATTCTAGAACAATCATCAATGAATAAAATGAAGTATTCTTCTCCACGACGTGACTTTTTCCTTGTTGGTCCACATAGATTAGTATGAATGAGTTCAAGAGGCTTACTTGTTGATCCTTGTTTCTCATTGAAATGAACTCTGGATTGCTTATGGAATTGACATGGTTTGCAGATGGTATTTTATGGGATGTTGATATCTGTAAAATCATGAACTGCCCCGAGTTTGCATGCTCTTCTTACTTGTGAAGAGATTAGATGCCCCAAATTTCTGTGCCATAACCAGTGCTCTTCTATTTTTCTTAGATAACATTGCTCTTGACATCCTTTTAGTATATAAAGATCACTTGGAGTTCTTGTACCCTTGATTGTTTTCTTTCCTTTATCAAGCTCACGAACCACACATTCGTTTGATCGAAACACAACTTCATTTCCTTGATCACACATTTGTATGACACTCAACAAGTTATGTTTTTAACCATCAACATACATAACATTTCCAGCTTTAACATTTTCATTCCAATAAACAAGATGTTTACCCTTAATGCAAGTGGGTGTGTCATTTCCAAAAGAGACATTCTTTTCTTTTTCTAAAGCATTATATGAAAAGACTTTATCTTTATCACTTGTCATCTTTTTAGAGAATCCGCTATCAATGTACCACTAATTTTCTTGTCCTTCTACAAACTAAGCTATGCCACATCTTTCTGATTGAAATTCCTTCTTTCTCCATACCTTGGAATTTGGCGATGTTTGCTCCTTTTGAATTGTTGGCCGAAATTTGCTCCTGCATTCAGATTCTTCATGACCAAAGTTATTTCAAAATGAACATTCAATTTCATCTTCAAGAGGAGAAACTTATCATAAGAACTTTTCTTTATTCCTGTCACACTCCTTTGTTTTTGTGCTTCTCTAATCATGATAGTTTTGTATGCAACACATTGAGGAGCCTTATGACCAAAGTTATGGCATGAAAAACATTGTCCATAAAATAAGTTTCTGTGATCATAAGATTTTTTGGTATTGTTTACCTTTTGGTTGATGCTTCTATTTATGTTTACCCTTGGAGTAAAATGAGCAATATTTCCCTGAGGAGTACTTTTAGGCTTTTGCTAAAGATTGATGCACTATTCACTGGTCTTTGCTACATCAAGATAACTTCTAGTGATGGTTGGTGGCTTTTGTGATTGGGATGTTTCTCTAGTATATCCATGATCGGTCTTTATAAGAGGGGAACATTGAACCTTGATGATTTCATCTAAAGTTTTTAATCCTTTATCAAATCTAAGATTAAGAGATTTTGTCTTCTCAAGTTCTTTTCTTAGACCGACTAGTTCACATTCTAATTTTTCATTGTTCTTTTCTCTTTCAGTGAGTTAATGTGTCAAAGTGTCTATGACCATATTCTTTTCTTCCAAACCGATTCTAAGTTGAGTGATTACTTCAATAAAATCTTCCTCTTCTAAAGCATCCATAAAATCATCATTGTCATAAGCCACGAGTAGTTTAAATTCTTGTTCAGATTCATCTTCATCACTATTAAACATGCCATCACTATCTTCATGAGTATAATAACTTTTTCTATTCACAAACTATTTTCTATTACCCTTTACAGACTCCTTTCCCTTTTCATGATTATCTTTATGAGGACATTTAGCAGCATAATGGCCAAATCTACCACAAGTAAAACATTTGAATTGTAGCTTACCTCTAAACCTTCCAAAACCCCATTGAAACATTTTGAAAAATTTTACCTCATATTCTTCTGAAATATATCCTGATTCATTGAGATCTTCCTTTTCTTTTCCCTTTGTTGAAGCTTTGAAAGTGGCTGCTCTAATATCTGATGGACCTGCTTTCCTCATTTCAAAGGTAGTTAAAATTCCATGAAGTTGAACAACAGTAACAGATCGAAGATCCTGCTTTTCTTCTATGGCAGATACTTTTGAATCAAATTTAGAAGACAAAGATCTCAAAACTTTCTCTACTAAAATAGCCTCCTTTATTTCTTCACCCAGATTCTTCATACAATGAACAATCTCATCTACTCGTAAAAAATAACTAGCAATACTTTCATCACAATGCATTTTGAAAGTTTCATATCGTATTCTGAGAGTTTGGAGCTTAACAAGTTTTACCTAGGAGTCTCCTTCATAGCTCTGAATGATTTTATCCCATATTTCTTTGGCTGTCTTGCGTTGCATGACTATGACGAATTATGATTCTAACAGACTTCCCAATAAAGTATTGACTGCTTTGGCATTGGTTTCGTATAACTTCTTACCTGATGTATATGTAGGTTTGGCTGCTGGAAATTGGTATCCTCCTTCCACAATTTCCCAAACATCAGTTCCAAGCGACTCAAGATAAGCTCTGCTTCTTATCTTCCAATATACTAAGTTGTTTCCTTTGAAGATTGGTGGTATGATAGATCCCATGCCTTCGTTATTTTTCATCTTGACAAATCTCCCTCCAAGGGATCAAGCTTCTTCTGAAGGATTGTCTCTAATACTAATTGTTCGAAATAATACTGAGACGGGGGGGTGGGGGTGAGTGAATCGGCGTTTACAATTCAAAAACTTTTCATTTCACAATCAAATTTATATATGCTACTTCAGTGAAGTGAACTCGTGTATGCACGTAATTATTATTAAGGAAACTAGCATATACCCAGAGAACTTATGATTAATTTAATTCATCATGTGTTGATCTTTAACTAGTCATCAATACTTTATTAAATAATAACTATGAGCAGTAATAACATAATAAACCATCACACATAAGAAACACACATGAACGCCAAGATTTAATATGGAAACCCAATGTGGAAGAAAAAACCACCTGTTGTTGTTGTCTCTGTCTTCTTTTTAATATAAAGAAAATCTTTTTCAAATTTTGTACTGGTGCAGACTCATACAAGTACGCAGACAACCACCTGCAGAAGGCTACAACCTTCTCTCATTTTCCATCTTCTACTGGAAGGGAGCTACAACCCCCTAGCTCTTGTACTATCCGATATGTTTACCAGTACGTAAGGTTGCCCTACAGAAGGCTACGGCCTTCTCTCTTCCTCTAGGGACCACGTTTCATAAATTTTCAAACTGGATACTCCTAGTACATAAGCACATGATTAATCACCATTGCAATAACTGCATCTACCAACAATCAGTCCATCTGAACAGTCACATCATTGTCACTAGAACATTGTGCTGAACCCAAAGACCTATATCATCACCCAGAATCAACTGCAACCTCAAAAATCATATGTCAAAATGCATAAGCTACTTTAAGAAACCCAATCTGCATGTATACACTACTTCCTTTAACCAAACCTGCATATACCTTCAAAATTACTAAATCATAAAAACTTCTAAATCAAATATGTACCAACCAGTAATATTCTGAAGATCTACTGTCAAATTATAGAGATCTAAACAAACATCAACAAAGGTCACCCTTCTCACTTAATCAATCAATCAACCAAACTCAATCTCCTTATGCATTCAGTTCTACTTTCAAATCTAAGAAGACATCATTGATAGACAGCAATAAAATAGCAGCATTGATCAGATAGATCCGTGAATTCTGAAAAACTGGATTTTCTTTTGCATACGCCACTTGGAAGAGTCGAACCAGCATGTATACGCGCCTTCACCAAGTCAAACCAGCGTATATATCTACAAATACTAACTTACAACTTCGTTGTTATTACAGACTTCAGACATACCCAGATCATGACATTTAAAGAATAAAACATGCGTAAGAAATCAGATCTAGCCCAATCAATATAAGATCATGCAATGATAAGTCATTTCAATTCTCATGATCCTGATCCAACATTGTATCCAAGGTGCACAAAATATTTCAGATCATATCATAATCATAGCCCTTACAACGTAGAATATACTTAAGATAGAAGTATTCCTAAGAAACCCTTTCACTTGCACACCTAGCCCTTTGATTTTCTCCTCCTTATATATTTTGTAGCCTTTCTCAACACCTCCGACCAAAACAACACTTAGAACCTGTGGTATTCTTAGACGGGATCAAATAGTCATTACACCGCTCAACATTGTGGGATAATACCATGGTATTGAACCTTGGTATTCTTTAATATTAAATTTCCTTGATTATCCAACCCATACGTGCTTTTCCTCATGTGAAAGTGCATTCATACGTATACGCCTTTTTTGTTCTGTGAACCCGCGTGTATACGTTGTTTTCACAAGGTGAACATGCTATATAGCTTAAACTGACTTAAAACATCCTTTTTGTTTAACTTCTTGATTCTCACCTGTAGTTCTTTGTTCCAACTTACTGATCTTCTGTACCATTGCCCTGTACCCTATGAAGTGACCTGTTACAATGTGAGTTTCCCTTTGTCAAATTTGAACTAACCTATGAGTGAGTTGCCATCAAGGACAACACATGTATCATAATGCCAACAGATTGAAAATCCAAGTCGTGGAAAAATTTCTCATGGAGAAGTTGTAGAAGCGAACCAATTTAAAAAAAAAAAAAAATCAAGTGACCAACGCACTTGATCTCTATGCTTAACGACATTGATGGTGGACAACTTTATAAAACTAATAAAAACTTGCAGCAGTCAATCAACATCGAAAGATGCCCTAGACAATTAACACATAAAATCTTGGAGAGTGCAGTGATTGCAAGTCTCCAACAACTAACAAGAGGTATTGGGAAGATATTTGTAAATCCATGTGAACACAAATGTGTTGGAGCACAATAAGTCAAATTTTGTCCTTTTTAAAAGTAATTTGTAAGTCACTTCAACACAAATTTGCTGCAAACAAATTCATATGGATTTGTTGTAAAGGCTTTCGTATCATTTTTTTAGAAACGTTATTGTTTATTTAAGATTTTTAAATGTTTTTTAATAAACAGGTATTTTAAGGATTTAAAAAAAAAAGGATTTTTGTTTTTTATTGAGAAAATGGATTTTTCTTTATAGAAAGGAAGTTGTGTCTCATTAATTTTTTTAAAGTAAAAAAAAAAACACAAATGGGAGATTTTTTGTTTAAAAAAAAAAGGCACACATTTGTATTTAAAGAAATGGCTTCCTGTAGTGCTTTACCACAATCCCCGATTTTGCTTGGAAAAAATTACGAGTTTTGCTCTTTTAGGATAAAGACATTTTCGCAAGTCGAACATTGTTGGAATACCTTGCAGAATGGTTAGGTAGATTCGACCCAAGAAAAATTAGCAACCATGAACAATCATCAGAGGAATGTCGTTGCAGAACTCAAAAAGAAAGAACATAAACAAATTTTCGATACAAAACTCAGTTAAGGACTCTATCTTCAACAAGATAACCGACGCATCAATAGCAAAAGAAGCTTGGGATATTTTTAAAGCTACGTCTTAAGGTAATGATACAATGAAGACTGTTAAATTGTAGACATTGATAGCTTAGTTTGAAACCCTAAAGACGACTAACATAGAGAATGTGGACAAATTCATGACTAGAGTCATGGGAATAGTCAATCAGATCAAACTCATTGGTGAAACCATTATAGATCACAAGATTTTTGAAAAGTTCCTTTGAAGCTTGTCCAGGAAGTATGGCATGGTTGTAAAATCCATTCTGGAATCCAAAGATTTTACAAATTTCTCAATGGAACAGTTGACTGGATAACTTTTGGCACACGAACAAGACTTAACTTGGTAGAAGATTTAAACAAGATTTCAAAGCACAACTCTCTCTTGGCGGAGCCTGAAGCAGAGGCATGTTAGAACATTATTGTGCAACAAAGCATTAGAGACCTTCACAAAGCCAAACATGGAGAAAATCGAATGTCCAATGCTATTACTGCAAAAAAATTGGGCATTATTAACATGAATGCAGAAAGAAGCAGTCAGATCAACAAAGGGACATTGTCCATCTCTCCAACAATGAAGGAGAATCATGTGAAACAATGTTTATTTCCTTCCATCTTTCCAAAGACAGAAACAATGAGGACCTTTGGTTGTTCGACAAAGCTTACAACAATTATATGAGACATAAAAAAAATCCTCTTTCTTGCATTGATGCTTCCATAACATCTGAATTTACTCTTCGAGATCATTCGCATATTAACACTGAAGGGAAAGGTACTGCCTGTGTTCTTACCAAACATAATCAGTAGAAATACATACTTGGTGTTTATTATGTTCCACATATGAGGCATAACCTCTTTAGTGTAGGTCAATTCATGGAACATGGTTATGATGTAATATTCCAAGAGAACGCATGTGATATCTATGAAAAACTACCAAGTAGAAGACTAATGGCAATGGTTGAAAACATTGGGAATAGGATGTTTCCATTGACTCTTAGAAGTCGAAACCTTTAATAGACTTTTGTTCACAATGTGTCAAAAATAGATAAGTACCAGTTATAACATTCTAGATATCAGCATATTCCATTCAAGAGTCTCAGTCTGCTTCAGAAACATTCAATGGTCATTGGTCTGCCTATTATGAGTGAAAAGGATTGTAACTGTGAAATATGTATTCTAGCAAAGCACAAAAGAGATAGATTTCTGACATCTTCCATTAGAGCAAAAGAGCCTTTAGAGCTAGTCCATATAGGTATATATGGCCCAATGCAAACACTGTTTATTGGTGACAGTCTTTATTTTTTTTCATTCATTGATGATTATAGCAAAAAGATACGAGTCTCTTTTCTCAAAAGTAAATTAGATACATTCTCAAGATTCAAATAATTCCAAGAAGAAGCTGAAAAGTAGAGTGGAAAGCCTTTGAAAGTACTTAGATCCGACCAAAGTGGATAATACAACTCCAATGACTTCAAAGTTTTTTGTCAACAACAAGGAACAATCATGCAGAACACAAAAAAAAATACTCCACAACAAAATGGAGTAGCAGAAAGGAAAAACTAGACAATCGTGAACATGGCTAGATGTGTGTTGCATGAAAAGAAGTTGTCTAATGAATATTATGCTCAAGAAGTTTTGATAACAATATATGTTCTTAACAGATCTCCAACAACCAGTGTCCAAGGTGCAGTACCTCAAGAAGTATAGGATGGTAAGGACGTGAACTTATTTCACTTTAAAAATTTTGGATCAACAGTTTTTTCACATGTTCCTAAGAAGTTAAGAAAGAAGTTTTATGATACGAGTGAAAGATTTATTTTCATAAGATATAGTGTGCAGTAAAAGGCCTATATACTTTACAATTTTGTTACTAAGAAATTTGTTTTAAGCAGAGATGTTAAATTTTGAGAATAAATCTTGGTTTGACCATATTGACGAAGCTTTAAATCAGCATGTTTATCCACCACATCTACCAAGATTGCGAGTTCAAGAAGAGCCATAACACTCTGAAAATTATACCTCTTCTAGGAGTGAATCCACCAGTCATTCAACATCATCATAAGACAATAAGAAAACAAGACGCATCAGAGAAATATATAAGTAGGAGCATCAGTTTGATAAGAAAAATATGTCTTTCTTTAATGTCAATAAATCCATTTTGAAGAAGTTAAAGAAAAACATTGGGGTGATGCAATGAATCAAGAGATTATTGCCATAGAAAAGATGTAGATCCCTATATTACTAGTGATTCCCCCATTACTATTTCCATTGTAGCCCTTATTGTTATTGTTGCACTCCTATTGTGCCCATATTGTTATTATTGTGCCCCATAGAAACCCACAATTATTATTTTTGTGCTCTTATATTATTATTGTTATGTCGGCTTTGGTTATATTGTAACCCCTTAGACTCTTATATATAGAAAGGAGGTTTTGTCATTTGTATCATCCAAGAATTGTTCATTTGTGTAATGTAAAGAAGGTTTCCCCCTCGAAGAGCTTATTTCTAACTCATCGATCTATCATTTCTATCTTTTTGTGAGCTGGTATCATAACATTTTGTATCAGAGTTTTGGATTCTAGGGTTTCGCTGCTCCAAAAAGGTCATCGTGGAAATTTTCCTATAACTTTTTTCTGCGACCTTTCAGAAGCTAAAACAAAAACCCATTTGAGCTTAAATCTCTCTACACTTTGGGTCCGAATTTCAAAGCTTTTCTTGCTATATCTTCGGATATATGATCCAAGGAAGCTAGGGTTTTTGCAGGATCCCAAATTATATCTCAAATAGGTGACGTGGGGAAAATCGTCATAACTTTTTTCTGAGCATCATATTGAAATTGCGTCAGACATTACAGAAAGAGGATTTTTTGAGCATCATATTCAAACTCTGTAAGACGTTAAAGAAAGATGAGGACTTGTAGTTTTTGGTGTATCCGGTTCAGGTCCTAAGGTGGAAAAAGTGACATGTGGCGCTTCGTAGAAGTTCGCTCTACTGAACCAGTCAATAATCAGGGCATTGTGGGAGATTTGACATAACTCTTCCTTGGAGAATCCAATCTTCATGAGACTTGCGGCGTTAGAAAGAGGACTAAGAGAGTTACCTCAGGGGGAAATTCAAGACCTTAGAGATACAAAATTACATAGATATAATAGATTCAATATCGAGCTCTTACAAAGTGAAAAAAAGTGTGCAGTTTCTTTTTTAACTTTTACATAAGTTTGGTTTGAAAAATTAGTTTGAAAGAATTCAAAAGGCATAGTGAAGAATTATTATCATTAATTGATCCCTCAAAGAAATAAAATAGAAACACCTAGTAAGAAACTTGAAAAATCTAACATGACTCATGAAGAAGAAGAAGAAATGGAACATGATATATCAAAATTACAAGACCAAGTGCAACAAAGTTCACTCTCACAAAAAATAATGGAAGCTAATATGGACGTTTGAAAAAGCGCATGGAAGCTACGATGGATGGTTTAAAGAAAGGCGTAGAAGATAAGATGAATAATGTGGAACCTAAGATGGATGATGTGGAAGGTAAGATGGATGGTTTAAAGAAAGGCATGGATGTTAAGATGGAAGATTTCAAGAAAAAATTGACAAATTTTCTACAAGAAATGCTTAATAATAGTGAAATCGTAGTAAAGGAAACTCATGATGACAACAAAATAAATCTTAATCATGATTTCATAGACTCTAACGTTGGATCGAAGACCCACCATATTCCAAAGATCGATATGAGGAAGTTTGATGGCAAGGATCCCATAACATGGACACTCAGAATAGAAAAATATTTCGTCTCCATAATGAGAAAAACAAACAAAAGGTACACATTACAACTTTATATTTGGAACAAAATCAGTTTCTATGGTATCAATGGCTTTGCTCTCGCAAACAAAGTTTCACTTGGGCAATTTTTATAGATGAAATGATAGCACATTATGAGGATACAAAAGGCAACACTTCTTTTAGAAAATTGATAAATCTCGAACAAAAGGGTTCAATGGTGGAGCTCATTGAGGACTACCAAAAATTGAATATAAGGGTAAAAGATATTGTAGAGGAGCATGGTATTGATTTGTTCATAGGGACTTTAAAGTATAACATCCAACATGAGGTTCACCTTTGGGAACTTGATTCATTGGAGAAGGCATTTAGGTTGGCAAGAAAAAAGGAAAGAAAAATTATGGCAACCAGGAAGCCTACCACTCACAATTATAAAGATGGAAGTGTTGTTGCCCCTAGTGTTCCACAACCTACAAGCTTGATACCACAACAATTGGAAGAAAAAATAGCAAAAGGGCTTTGTTAAAGTTGTGATAGCAAATACACTAAAGGTCATAAGTGTCCTGAGAAGAAATTATTTTACATAGATTGTGAAGAGGAGGAAGAAAAAGAACAAGAAACGTCAAAAGAAAAGGATATACAACGAGAACAAACTCTAGAGAAAGAAGAAATGAATCCGAGCATATCTTGTAATGCATTGGCTAGAATTACCACTCCTCAAAATATCAAGATAGAAGGGCATATCAAGAATAAAAAGGTAATAGTGTTGATTGATTCGGGAAGTACCCATAACTTTATTCATTGTAAGATAACCAAGGAAGTGAATTTCTTCCCATATCCAACACCAACGTGTCAAGTGATGGTTGCAAGTGGAGGAACAATAAATTGCTCTGGAAAGTCGCATAATATCAAGCTATCCATGGGAGAATATGTATTGAATAGCCCAATGCTTTCCATTCCAATGGGTGGTGTTGATGTTGTATTAGGATTCCAATGGCTATAATCCTTGGGTACAATAGCTTTTACTTTTCAATAACTTTTCATGATATTTTCTTCAAAAGGAAAGGAAGTTTAATTAAATAGCATCGTAGGGAAACAGGAGAGATAATCAACTCTAACGGAATGATAAATATTCTAAAGAAAGAACAAGGAGGCATAATTGCACAATTATGTTCACTAGAAGTTTCCACATCGAAATCATTTATTTCTCCAGATCTTCAAAAAGTATTAGACAATCATTCCAAGGTATTTGAGTCTCAAAAAGGCCTTCCACTTATTCATGATCATGATAATGTTATTCATTTGATTCCAAGAAGTCTTCCTCCAAACATTAGGCCTTACAGATATCCCTATGCCAAAAAGAGTGAAATTGAACATATGGTTGTAGAAATGCTAAAGGCTGCTATAATTCAACATAGTCAAAGTTCTTTCTTTGCTCCAGTAGTATTGGTTCACAAGAAGGATGGATCATGACGCATGTGTCTAGATTATAGGGAGCTCAACAAGCTCACTATTAAAGATAAATTTCCCATTCCTATCATTGATGAATTATTCAATGAATTGCATGGATCAATTTACTTCACCAAGTTGGATCTTTGTTCAGGATATCATGAAATCAAAATGAAGACTAAAGACATTCCGAAAACAACATTTAGAACTCATGAGGGTCATTATGAATTTTTGGTCATGCCTTTTGGCCTTATCAATGCATGATCCGGATTTAAACAGGAACGCAATAGATTACAGAGATAACCATAAATACAGAGATGCGATAACCATAAATAAAGAGATGCAGCGGAAATAATACTTCATTTCATTAATGGAAGATACCGAAATATGCTTACAACCAGAATTGGAAATAAACCAGCTAGGGCGATGGTAGCTTATCTCTGAGAAGAGATGTGCGGCTACATGCCTCTGAACCGTTCCAA
>APFE031225639.1:53275-118344 GCA_000404065.3 Pinus taeda | reverse complement strand
CTGCATCAAAACCAACAGCAGCAGAATAGCTATGCTATTGCAGAAATTCAGTATACATTTAGACAAAAATGAATTTTAAAAATCGAAGGCGTAATTGTCCAGCAAGGCCCATAAGAAAAACACCAAGAAGCTAACCAACCCGACATGGACATTCATGCAATGCTTTGTTGAGCGCGCTCAAGTTTCAAATTTGAAACAATGCTTTGTTGGGCGCGCTCAAATTCCAAATTTGAAATAGACTGTGTCACGCGCTATGGATTCGGCGGATCAATACTTCATCGGCGCCATACTTCATCAATACAATATGACCGGAACTGCAAGGTTGGCGGCGGGCAGGGTCGCCGGGGCTTTTCGCTGGGCAGCCGGAAAAGTATGGTCCATGCCGTCGCCGGGCTCTGTGAGACTCTGACAGAGGTACCCTCCATAGCATTAACTTTGCTATGGAGGTGGAAATAGGAATTGCCATCGATCCCTCTCTCTATTGCGACCGAATTGAATCGTATTTCAACTTCAGCTTGGGCCCCAACACCTCAGATACATCACGCATCTCAATGAATCATCTTTTAATTCTGCTTTTCTTGATTTTGCTTCTTCTTCTTGAAGACGGGGGTTCAGATCCGTTTCAGAGGCAGAAGAAGCAGTAGCAGATTTCTGGGCAACGGCAGCAGCGCCAACGGCAGTGGTGGAAGCAATCCCAAAGGTATGAGGAGAAATAGAGAATAACTTGGGCGTTATTAGTAGATTCTTGAAATTGAAGGCCCGCTGATCTCTGAAGATTCTGAAACCCTCAATGGCTGCCACGGGCGCCATACAAGAAGCCCTCTTTGAAATACAACTCATCTTTCTTTCTTACTTTCCTTGGACTTAGATTTGGACTCGTAGAGCAAGGCCAAACAAGCAACAATAACAATTGTGAAGTTGCAGACTGATATTGCACTGGAGATGTAGTTGTGTATTTATATAAGTGTGCAGGTTATCCAAAAAGCCATGAGGCAGGGAAGACAACAGTGTATAAAACCCAAACCACCAGGATAGAATAAAAACATATAATTAATTCTAGTGGTGTGTGTCAGAAATCCAATCCATTCCGTCGCTGGTTTTTCATTTGGTGGTTATGGGCGCTTTCTGGTTTGGTTGTAATTGTGGTTTTACTTATGGAAAGGGTACCTTCGAAAAGACGGTTGTGGTAGTTGTGGACGCTTTCTGGTTTGGTTGTAACCGTCATTTTGCTTGTGGAAGGAGTACCGCAGAACAGACGGTTTTGGAAAAAGGTAGGTGCCAGTTTCGAAACCATGCCCACCTTTTCCACATATATTTTTTAAATTTTCTTTACGATGTTGACTTGACGGTTATCGAAATTTCGCTTTCTGTGGTTTACAATTCCAGACTCTCGCAGTCATCGAATGAGTTTTTTTTTTAACATTTATGTTAATGAACGATAATGTTATGAACGATTAAATGGCAGCAGAAAGCCTCTTTCGATCTTCCCCTACGAGCCAAGGGTTTTTTCACAGCGATCTTTGAAAATCTGGACGATCACAAGTGAAACTTAGACAATGGCTTTTATTTCATGAATAATTTTGGTTTATTTATGAGAAACTGGGAATCTTGCTATAACTTAGAAAAGGAACAATTTTTCGCTGCCCCCATTTAGGTTTGATTGCAATCCCTTTGAGAGGACTTTTGGGAAATGGATATCCTGGAATCCACCGGCAATTCAATAAGAGACTTTGTCCATGCTTGAAGATCACAAGACGCATGCGTTTTTCTCTGTATGCACAAATCTGCGTGTATATGAACATATCTCAGCCTCTCCCGGAATCGGTAGAAATATAATCTAGGGTAATTTCTGGTCCCAGCCGCTGGACTCTAAGCATGTTTCGTTCAAATGTAGGGTCTTCCATGAATATGGGCACCTATTTCATGACTACCCTAAGTAAGCCTCAACTCCCTCCTCGGATGACTTTCAGAAAGTTTAAAGGTGGCGCCCTCCTCTAGGTAAAACTCCATCATCCCAAGCCCCGACAAGCACTTCTCAAGTAGATCCCAGCCCGCTGCCAGGGCCCTCTCAAACGACCCCTAGCTGCCCCTTTGGTAACTCTCAAGCGGCCCTAAGTCACCCATTAGGGAACCTGTTTGCCCTCCTAGCAGATCAGAACGAATCTGACCAACCTGCTAGTCATGTGATCGCAGCTCAATCCCAAGCAGTGATGGAGGTCGAGCTAGGTGTGAAAATCCCTAAGAATAAATAGCGAGCAAACACGAATCCCATGAGGGCTTGTCCAAGAACAAAGAAATCCAACAAGTCCTCACTCGTGTACACCATGCTTTAGAACATGATGTGAAGATAGATCAACTCAACTCTGATGAAAGGGTAATGGTCACTTATTTACGAAATTGGGCTAAAGATGGATCAGCGGATATCCCTCAAGATTAGCTGGAGAAATTCCATCAAATTTACAAGCACTGGAAGAAATTCCAAGTCGCAGCGGATCCCTCCCCTCAAATGGCTCTTGCTATTTGAGAAGATGACTCATCTAACCGTTGACCGAATATGAGCTCGGGCTCTAGAAAGAAACGCAGACGACCCACTAGCGAAGTGATTCGGGAAGCAGGGGCGATCTTTATCAACTTAGGACCTACTAACGTTCTGATGGAATATTATCAGCGATCCTCCACTCCCCCCCTCAATGAAGTTGCTATCATGGAGCGTAATGGGCATCAAATCCAAGGGTAAGTCTAGGTATCTGAAGGAATGAATTCAATCTGAAAAACCGGACATTATAGTCATACAAGAAACCAAAGTAATGCGGGAAAGACTTACAAATATTGCTAGTAGAAGCTAGCCTCTGGTGGAGTGCATGGCTTTGGATGCAACGGGTAGTGTTGGTGGCCTGGGTATCCTCTGGGATCCTCGATCCATCTCCTTTGGACGCTGGATAGCCCACCCCCACACCCTCTTGGGTCAATTTGAATGTATTGGTTCCCCCAACAAATTTTGGCTAACCAGGGTGTATGACCTTACTCTTCCAGGGTCAAAAGCAGACTTCCTTCACAGCCTGCGACACCTAAAGGAACTTTTGGGTGACACAAACCGGATCCTAGCAGGGGATTTCATCCTCATAAAAAACCAGTGTGAGAAAAAAGGAGGGCTTCGGCGATTGGATCTGATCTCCTCTAGCAAAGCATCCAAGATCTAGGCACCGAGGACATTGATTTCAAGAATGGCTCCTTCACTTGGAATAATAGGCAGGGAGGTAAGTATCAGATAGCCTAAAAACTATTTTCTTCTTTCTGACAATATCCTTTATTAGGATCTCTTTTTTCAACCGTCGATTCTCCCATGCTTGGGATCGGATCACTGGGCTATCTCCCTAGAGATCAATATGTGAATGGCTCCTCGCAACTGCCCATTCTGCTTTGAATCATTTTGCTTTTATAAACCAAACTCCCTGGCCAAGCTTGAAGAATGGTGGAAAACAAGCAGGGTGACAGGTCGTAACCCAATGGAAATATTCCAACTAAAGTTGAAGGAGTTAAAAGGAAAGATCAAAGACTGGAATCGATCATATTTCGGAAATTTTCATCAGGAAAAGCATGACTTGAGGAAGACATGCACGCAATACAACAACAAATCATCTTGGAAGGAATAAATGATGCCCTCATAGACCAGGAGGGTCAGGGTCTAACTGATTTGGTACAACGACAAAAACAAGAGGAAATCTTGTGGAGATAGAAGTCGCGCGTCCAATGGCTCAAAGAGGGTGAGCACAACACAAATTTTTTTCACAAGACTATGTTGAAGCATAGGCAATTTAACTGGATCTTCTCCCTCAATGGTTTAGACGGTCGACACTGGTGCAACATGAGGAAATCTCCGAAGCGCTGATCGCCCACTTGCAGAGTCTGTTCACAAAGCTAGCTGAGGATAGATGTGAGGCTATATCCAGAATCTAGCAATGTATTCCAATTCTAATTTTAGTGAACAAAAACGAAGCCCTCATGAGAGAAATATCCTATGTAGAAGTGGAAGAGGTGGTCTAGGCTCTCTCGTTGAACAAAGCCCCATGTCTGGATGGGTTTAGCTCTGAATTCTTCAAAGCGGGCTAGAATTTTTTGGGTGACGAGATACTAAAGCTAGTAAAAGGCTCTTGATGCTCTCAATGGATTTGTTTGGGACTAAATGCGACATTCCTAACACTCATCACCAAGAAAAGTGCGGCGTTGGACCCAGGCAGCTTCCGTCCAATTGCCTTGTGTAACGTCATTTACAAGATTCAAGATTCTTTCAGGAATTTTGGTTCAATGGATAAAACCCCTCCTTCACAATATCATAGGGCCATAACAGTCTAGTTTCATGGAAGGACAGAAAATAATGGATGGAATACTGGTGGCTCACAAGATGGTGCATTCTCTGTCCTCATCCCGATCCCTAGGTATGCTTATCAAATTGGATCTTTCAAAAGCTTATGATCGTTTAAATTGGGATTATCTGCTGTCTGTCCTTGCTGCTTTTGGATTTTCCTCTCCTTGGATTAGCTAGGTTAAACCCATGATTTCTACGCCCTTCTATTCCATCCTTGTGAATGGAGCACCCTCCCAAACCTTTCACGGGTCTAGGGGGCTTCATCAAGGGGAAACCCTATCCCCCTTCCTCTTTATTATAGCAGCAGAAGGACTGGGCATACTGATTAAAGTGGCAGTGGAATCCTGGAGTCTTCAGGGCATCAAGCTCTCCCAGGAGGCCCCCCCAATCACCCACCAGCAATTTGTTGATGACAACATGTTATATGGGAAACCTACCTTACGAGAAGCCAAACAATCTGGATCCATTTTGAAACTCTTCCAGCAAGTTTCAAGAACTCAGATCAATGGCGACAAATATCATATCTTCTTATTTAACACTCACCCTAGAGTGCAAATTCATCTAGCCAGGACCCTCAAATTCTGAATTGGAGCGCTTCCCAACACTTACCTCAGAGTCTCTTTGGTGTCAAACTCTCTCAAGAATGCCCATAGGAAGGAGTTACACTCTCGCATTGACAATAAATTATCAAGCTAGACCTTCAGAGTTTTAAATTCAACAGGGCAACTTGTTCTTTTGAAGGCAGTTTTGTAAGCTATCCCCATTTATCAGCTCTCGGCTCCTTGAAGCATCTATAAGGATCTCCCAGTCAAATTCCTGAAATTTTCCTGGTCCAAACTGTAGCTTGGCTGAAAATGGGCCCTAGTGGCATAGGAAAAACTATATAAACCAAAAATTCATGGCAACCTAGGCTTAAAAGACCCTAAACTTTTATCGCACACCCTCAGTGCAAACGTATGGTGGCGATGGCTGCAGGGAGGATAGGAGATTTGGAAACATATATGGGCATCCAAATATCGAGTCGTAGGTCGGCAGGTTCCATTGAAGCATTTCCATAATTTACCATTTAGCTCCTCGATCTAAAATTGAGAAAAATATCACTAGGACTTCATATGAGATCATGGTTTCTGGGATATCAGGAATGACTGTAAGGCCAAATTCTGGAAGGAGGCGTGGATGCAACACCCCATATTGGATCATGATCTTTCCCTCGAATATCTCCAAAGGTTTACCACTCAATTAGGAGCAGATCGTGTTAAGGAATTCTGGCAGGACACAATCCCAAGGTCAAAATGCAAGGAGTGGAAATCTTCAGATCACTGGCTAGCCCATGATGCTTCTATGGACTGGGAATCTCTCACTTTGATTCTCCGTCAATGTCCTATTCTTAATAACAGTGAACCTGACAAGATGCAGGGGTCACCTCTCGAAAGGTATGTTCTCTCTCAAAGAAGCTTATTCGATCTTATCATTTGCAGGGAATCTGGATTCGGAACCCTTATGGAAATGAATATGGTGCTCTCACTTATGGCTAAAAGTCTTGTTTTTACTATGGTTAATGGGCCAAGGCAAACTCCTCATGTGGCACAAAATTTGGAAAAAAGGCTTCTATGGCCCATCCTGGTGCCCTCTCTGCTGCGACGAGGAAAAAACAATTGATAATCTCCTAAATTTCTTCCCAAAGGCGATGGAGGTCAAGGATCACCTTGTTGTTATGTTCGGCATGATTGATCAATCAACTAACATCTTAAGAGAATCTCTAGAGTCTTGGAGATGGACACTTTTTAAAATCCCCATTGTTAACACAGTTTGGTGCCTTTCTCAGGGTTTTGTCCTCTGGAATATATGGAAGGCCAAAAACACATTTATCTTTCACTCATAAGCCTTTCAAGTTAATCATGCATGGAAGACAGTTCTTCAAAATATCAAAGAGACTTTCTCCATTTCCAAATGGTAGGAGGAGGTCTGCAAAGTGAGAGTCAATGAGCACATTATTTTGTCTGTGCTCGAGCTCAAGCAAGAATCTTTAGACCCCAGGCCAGCTCGACGCCCTCCATTGCAGAGGGGCTCCTCAACCTCCTTCCTCTGTCCCTCGAAGGGATTCTTCAAGCTCAACTTCAATGGTGCCTCTAAGGGAAACCTGAAGCTTACTGGTCTAGGAGGAATAATTCGCAATGACAAGGGGAAAGCAGTGAAATTTTATGCAACCTCCTGTGACAACGCCACGAACAATGTAGCAGAATATCTGGCATTGGAGAGAGGTCTGCACGTGGCAGCAGAGATGGGGGTGGAAAAAATCCAAGTCACAGGGGACTCCAATATTGCTATATCCATGCTACAAAAACTCATAAATAGATTCCCCCCGAATATAATTATTAAGATTTGGCGACTGGAACTAATAGGGGAACATATTCTCTCAAGGATTTCCTCTTTTGAATATATAATCATAGAACATGTAGATCGTGAAAGGAATAAGGTGGTTGATAACCTTGCAAATTGGGGAAGTGATAATCAAGTGCAGGATCTCCTCCAGGATTGGCCCCCCCATTCACAAAACACCCACTTAATGGATCTTCGTCGAATAGTGGCACTGGAAGAAGCTTCCCTGACGAGGGTGATGGGCATAGTGCACGGGGAACCTCGTGGCCCATGATGACCAATAGCTGGCACCCAGGTCAAGGGTCGCCCCCTGCCCTCTCACTTCACCTAGCGTACATGGAGGAGTAATGGTATGCGTGTGGAATTTAGTAGCACCTCAACTAGCATGGGAGACATCGTTCTAAGATTGAGGGTGGTCGACGGGAACTTAATTCATGTTTCGTTTCGGCTTCATGCTCTTGCCTGGTTCTTGGCTTGTCGATGAAGGAAGTGACACCTCTTCCATTTAGTAAAATGGCGCCCACGGAAATGTGGTTCACCCCCAGGCTGTTGGGTCTTTAAATTGGTAACTTTCCTACTACAAGGGTCTTGTTTGAGTGGTTTCCGACTGTGGTTCTCGGTGGAATTGGCCTTCGGGAGCTCCTCGCCGATTTGTGTATTGGTGTTCTACAGTTACGGGACTTTTGGTGGTTGGAGCGGACCACACAGGCGATATTGATCCTAGGAGGGGTGGTGGTTCTGTAGATAGAATTTGTCTTTTGGCTTATGGGCCTGTAATTGGGTTGTTTGGATTCTTCGTGTGAGGTTTTATGTGTATTTCAGGGGTAAAGGTGCAAGAATCCTGGAGGTAGAAGTGATCTTTTGTTGCTGGTGTGGTTGGGGGGAGGTCGGTTAGGGAGAGGTCCTCAGAGTGTGGTGGGAAATTATGTGCTTCTTCCAGCCCTCTTGCGTTCAAATTATTTGAATTTCAATACCTATCTGTGTTCGAGCTTGGGGTGGCAGATCTCCTGAGTCTGTGCAGTGTTGTGTGTTTCCAGTTGGTGCGAGTCTACAACCTTGTCTAGGAGGCTGTTGATTTCTGCACTGGGTGTGTGGGGCCTAGTGGGTGTGGCTCGGGCTTTCCTGGAGGGCCTTTTGCATTGCAGGTGAAGCTTCTAGTCCAAAGTCGATGCGTCCAACCCCGAGAAGACGACAGTCCTCCTTCCCTCCAAAGCCTTGCTGAGTGGGTCGCAGGGACTGGGCTTCTCAATTGTAGAACACAGAGCAGGGGAGAGGTGTATGTGGCTCGCCGGGGTGGCAAGTTAGTGGGAATATTTTGGAGGATGGTGGCTGGTGTGTGGGATGGTAAAGGGCGTGGCGGCTTGGTGAAGGGTCGCGAGGGTCAATCGTCACGAACACCGGCAAGGGACAGGGCTTGGCGACATAGCAACTTGAAGATGAGGGGATGTAGAGTCTTCAGTTCCTGGTTCGAGGGTCATTCAAAATTGTTTCCTCGAAAATTATAGATACTTGATTCAATCCCTATTGTAGCAATTGAAAACCGCTGAAAGGATCCGACGAGAGGAACATGCGGAATTGGGAGTTACCTTGGGTAAATTGCACTACTTTCAGTGCCACGTCTGGGAGTGTATTTTGGTGGTCTAGCGAGGATAGAACTTGCTATTGGAGAAGGTGGAGTCTTAGATTTCTCATTTCAAGGAACACATCCAATCCTCTTTTCAACCTCCACCTCCCCCTGGGACAACCCTGGACAACCCAACCTCCATCACATTAGATGACTAGAATGACTACAGGTGTTTTCTATGTTTTACTTGTCTTCTAGTGTCGTTGGCCTTCTTGGTTTTGGACGATGTCCTTAGTTTCCTTTTTGTAATTTTGTCATATGTTGTATGCAGTGGTCAACAAATCTGGTCAGGATAAGACCACCTATTTTTGCTGCTACTCTCGATGTACATATTTTTGAAGAATCAATAGAATTTCGACTCATTTAAGATAAATCTTAATATTACTAATGAAAATAAACAACATAAATATTTTATATCCAATAATATAATAAACTATAACTTTAAATGTAAAATTATTAATTTAAAAAATATATAAACTAAAAAAAAATAAATTGATTTTTTTTTTTTAAATGCTATACATACTTATGTAAAATATCAACTATTCTCATAATTTCTTTAGGCGATGAGAGATTTCTTGTATTTTCTTTTAATTACAAAATAATTATTTATTTATAAGTTGCATACTGATATTATAATTATAAATAAATAATTATAATTATAATTATAATTAAACAAATATTAGATCAGTTTACTTCTAAATCTACCAAGCATCAAGAGGAATCAAATCCCTTGAGGTGAACCTCTTTTAAAATGAAAAATAATTTGATTTCTCTCGATTTGGTAGATCTAGACTTAAGATGGATCTAAGATCGTTTTAAATAAATTTCTCTATTTCTATTTCTAAATAGATTATCATTTTTATAATTCAATATCCAATAATATAATATATAAGATTGAAATTTGTCTACTTGGGGTAGCTCAATTGGCAATGGCAGTGGAAATGAAGTCTCACCAAACCAGAAGTCTGGGTTCAAATCTTGTGCTATCCCCCCGATTGGGGTGAGAAGTTGGACATGATAAAGATGTAGTCCTACCAAGATTACAATATATAGTAATATATATGTATATATAATATTATATATATTATATATATATATATAATGATTGAAATTTAAATATACTAACAAATATATTACCATTTTTTATATTCAATATCCAATAATATAATATATAAGATGGAATTTAAATATAGTTAATAAAATAAAATTATACAAATAATAGAAAACAACATCTTAATTAATTATATATATATTCAAAAGAGAATTACACCAACAATTTTTCAAAATTATGTCGCCCTCATTCCTACCGAATTTATTGCTGAGGAGAAAACAACCAAAACAAATAGTCAGTAATCAATACATTCTAGTTAACTGCAACTAAAATGACTAGTGAAACTAAAAAACACATAAAATCAAGATACAACCCACAACCATCAAGGATACAAAGAGTTAACCAGAGTTGGATTCTATGGACCAGCACAGGGAGATGAGGCCTGAGGCATGAAGTGACAATGTACATGCTTTTCCATGTGCACAAGTCTCCCTTCTAAGTGTTCGAACTTCTCATAGATTCTTCTTTGACCCCTTTGTAAATGTTAGAAAATTATATATTACAAAACAATGGAACACATAATATATTGCAGAAATATAAACACAAAAAACACATAAAACAAGAGAGACACAGATATACCTGGTTCACCCAATTTGGGCTATGTCCACATAGAAACAACCAGTCCTTCCTTTTATATTATCCAGCAAACTAAATAGATACAACCTACAACAGATATGTTGTAATTCTCTCTTCTCTCTCACTCAATCTCCTCTCTCTTTCTCGCTCAAAATACTCAGATCTACATAGACGCAATACAATTCCCTCATATATAGTGAGGGGTTGCCTTCTAGGGCAAAAAATCCTAAATTAAACATATCTTCTACCGTCAGATCTCCGCCTAATGACTGACCCATAATGACTACAAAATTACAACATTTTACAAGGCAATTTTACATCTATTTTTAGCTTCAGGGCTGCTGCCCCTTATCCCCTGCTATGGGGGGCTCCTAAAGATTGCTGCTGCACCCCCCTAGACCCCCCTTGCAACGCAAATATTAAGGGTGGCGTTGCCACCACATTACAAACTAGGGTCCAATGCAGTGATACCTCTGAATAAAGAAGATAATCAGGCTCCACACCCAACAGTAAGGTTGCCAATCGATCCTGCATTTACCATTAACTGCATTGCATGTCCTTAATAATACTAATGGATGCATTTCGATCACCATGACGGCCCCTGCTGAGTTGCTCCAGTAGGAGGGTCACATGTCTGAGTTGGTTGTAAAAAACTTCAAAGCGGGGGGGTAACTTTATGGTCCCAGGTGACTGGGCAAGGTTTTGGTCCACTGCTTCACCCAGGTCGTAGTCTCCCAACATGTGTTCCCCACGTTCACCCCTCGGGTCAATACCCCTTCTCACCCTTCCATGCTAGCAGTGCATATTCCACCTCACAAAATCCTCTAGACTCATGTCTCCCACTGCACGTTCCTTAGCCTTCTAACACATCACCTTTGGAAAACCACACAATTCACAACATGACCACGCCTTAACAAGCCTACAATTTTTGTTCACAATATTACTCCCTGTGTAACTCCTCCAGTCACTCAGTAAACTAGTCAAATATGAGTCAAACTCCTCCCTTAGAACACCTAAAAACACTCAACAACTAAGCCACGCCTATGATCTCCCCTTAAACCATCTACTAAGTGATCACTGAGGTGGCCACAAAAAAAAATATAATGCTCTTATACACCTTGAAGAACCACCGACATTAATATTTTATATTCAATAATATATTAATAATAAAAAAATTAATATAATTAAAAAGTAAATTAATCTATTTTTTATTTTAATGCTAAAAAATTATTTAAAAAATACATACTTGTAGGTTAAGAAACTCCAAAATAATAGAATCTAATCATAAATAATGGACTTAAAGTCAACTCATTTCTATGCATGAATTTTTCCAATCTAATTTAATTTAATTAATATAAAGATGATTATAATAAATTAAGTTGAAAATTTTATATTAATTCAGTTTGAAAAAGCTGAGCAAATAGGTAAAGGTACATAAAATAATATTACTATTAATCCTTTTAAATAAAATATTTTTTATTTTATTTCTAATTATATTATATTTTTGTATTGTTCGAAAAATGTTGATCGCTTTAAAAAATGTTTATTTCCTTCGCTTAACAAAATAAAATACTCTATCCAAATTATGTTAAAATAAATTCAAATATTTAAAGTTGTTAGTACAATTTTCAATGTAACTTAGCTATCCAGAAAAGGAAATACCATAATCTACTGCTGCAATCATTAAATATATACTCAAATAATCTACTGCTGCAATCATTAAATATATACTCAAATTATTAAACTTGTATTAAAATAATCTATGAACGATATTCTAAAATATATGAAGAATTTATAAAACAAATTATTTGAAGATAAGGGATTTCTATGGTAAAATCTATTATAATTAAAGATAAATGTAAAAATCATATTAGTGTAGAGTTATTTTAAATACAGATTTAATATTGAGTCGAGAGAGATTCAAGTTTTTCGTGTATAAATTTTTTTATGAGCTGATGTTATTTAAATGTTATGTATAGTTATTTAAATTTTTAGATTTTTAAAATTTTTTATTTGGGTTGACATGAGCAAAATTTCAGCTTTGATGATGGACGAACATGGTTACACATCATACTGCGCTGTAGAATGAGCCTCTCAGCGTAATCAATAATTTATAAAACAAATTACTTGAAGATAGAGATCTTCATTGCAAAATCCATTATAATTAAAGATAGATGTCAAAATAAATGTAAGTTCCGAGAGCATATTCTTTTTGCTAAAGAGCCTTGTTCATAAATCATTATAATGGGAAAAGCATAGTCATGACTCCTACCTCAAAGCTTTTGAGCAGGAAGAGAGACGAAGATTAACATGAAATTGCGTGGAATGTCGACAAAACATCCAACGACTTTTTTTTTTTTGGCGTAATTTCCCGCTTTAATTTCTATTCATATTCATAAAACAAATTTTATAAATTATTTGCGTTGTAGTATATTGTTGATTTTGTCAACCAGAAAGTTCATATTTACATATAATTGAGAGTAGTTGTTGCCCTGACTATTAACAAAACCATGAGTATCGGTGAGTAGAAGTGATGAGCACACTAAGTTGACCATTGACAAAAAAACATACATGTTATTGAACTGAAAAGGAAACAGAACAAGAAAGAACTAGAGAACATAATATCCCAACATAGAAAGTGGATAGTGGAAGAGCATTGGGAGAAATCATTCATCAAGGATGATCACTGGATAATTTGGAGATGAATTTTCACTGACCATGTTGACAGGTATGACATCATTGCTCACTACACCATTCTGAGGCACTGTGGAATCCATATCCGAGTCCAAGTTGATGTAGCGCTCGATTTTGTTTAGTAAAACCACGATGTCATCCATATCGTATTTAATATCCCTCATTATACGCTTGAGGTACTCATGATCCGCAAACAACTTATAATTATTGACCTGCTTGTCTCATAATGATCCAAATTAGATCATTATATTGTTTTCCATCCATCTTGATGCATTCATAGTGGAAAATAGTGGAGGAATCAGCTCATGGGACCATTTTTACAGGCGGGACCTAGTTTTAGAGGGCTTATTTTTGACACTTTAAATTTTCTAATGTGTCAAGTGTGGATATTTTTTTAAAAGTGTTGGTGATTTTTATGCGGATTTTGAAAAACATCAACACTTTTTTTTAAGACATTTTTGACATTAATTTTATTTATTTTTTTAAAATTAATTTTTGTCCTAATTATGCACAATTGTTTTTTAAATGTTGATTACTTAACAAATTTTCTAATTTTCTAATTTCTCTTTTTTTCAAATGTTGATTACTAAAAAAAGATTAAAAAAAACAAAATTATATCGTGTAAAAGATAAAAATTTGAAAAAAAAAAATAGAAACAAACAAAAAAAACCATTAAAATTAAAATAAAAACATTAAAAAAACAAAAAACATGATATTAAAAAAAACATAAAACCCAACACAATTTCAAATTAAAAAAATAAATCATAATTAATAAAAAAAATTGAAAACATTGAAATTAATAACATACTTATAAAACACTTTAACTAAAAAAACTTCAAAAAAATTAAAAATAAAAATTAGAGGAATCCACCAGGTAGGTCCAGGGCGGCTTGACTGCTGGGTTGGCTAGCCGTGGAGGTTACCTGTAGCTCCACGATCAATTAGCCCAACGGCCGGGGCACCGTAGGCCTGCCTGGCCGATTCTTGGAATCATCTAGGCAAGCCCAGGGTCACCCAACTGCTAAGTTCGCTAGCCGTCGACTTGGTAGTCTAATTCTCAAAATTGACCTGTGAAACCCATAGCCTCCGATTTTAATTTTTAAATTTTTTTTTTTTTTAATTTTTTTTTAAAGTTTCTTTAAGTTAACTTTTTTTATAACTAGTTATGAATTTGAAATGTTTTCAATTTTTTTTTTTAATTAACATGTTTTTTTTTAATTTTAAATTGTAATTGATTTTATCTTTTAATTATTTAAATTTTGTTTTTTATTATTTAATTATTTTTTATATTTTTTGTTTTTTAATTATTTTTAATTTTAATAAGTTTTTAATTTTCCTTTATTTGTTTTAAATTTTTTTGTTTTTGTTTGTTTTAATTGTTTTTTTTAATATTTTTTTATTATTTTTTATTTTTTATATTTTTTGTTTTTATTATTTAATTATTTTTATATTTTTTTGGTTGAATCCTTCTTTCTATTTATTTATTTATTTAGGTTTGGTTAAAAAATATGTATTTTTTAAAAATTTTTTAAATCATTTTTTTATATGTTAATTTGTTTTTGGTGACATTTTTAATGTTGATTTATTTTTTGTCATATATTATATATATATATTCCATGTTTTTTTATTTTTATTCTTTTTGTTCATATTGTTATTTTATTTTTTATTAGTTTTAATTTTTTTAATTTTCTCTATGTTTTTTTTTTATGTTTTTTATAAATTTATTTTTTATGTTTAAGATAATATATTTTTATTTACTAATTTTTATTTTTTTAATTTTTTTTCATTGGTTTTAATTTTTTCATTTTCTTTTGATTTTGATTTTTATTATTTTATTATATTTATTTTATTTTATTTTTCCTACATGGTCCATGTTGTTTCTCGACTAACAACCTAATCTTATTATGTGTCAATTTGATTGTTGCTTTTAAAGTTTTTGTTATAAAGGATCGAGTGTGCCTTCACGTTGTGTCAATTTCATGGTTGATATTTAAGTTTTCATTATAGTGAGTTGAGTTTGTCTACATTGTGTCAATTTGATGGTTGAATTTTAAACTTTTTTTGCAATGTGTTAAGTTGCCTTAGGCTAAGATTTTAAAGTCATCATAATTTTAACATTTAAAAATGAAACTACTCTTGGTATAATGACTATTTCATTCAGGTGTCAACTTTTAAAGTCTTTTTAGTCATAAGTTCTTTCCATAATGTCATGATTGAAAAATTGGCAAAATTGTAATGTTTTCCAGCATCTCAGTGTTCCAACATCAACATTTTTTGTTTTTAGGCTGTTTTTATGTTTTTTTTTTTTGGGTTTGTTGGCTAGATTTCTTGTTTTGAGTTTATAATTCATGTTTCAAAGTTTATATTGTTTAAATTTATTAATTAAAAAAAATGTCGTTGGAAGGAGTGTCATATGAAATGAGTTATGGTTTTTTAGAAATGTTGTGTTGATAAGCCATGGTATTGTAACAAAGCCCATTACATGATAAAGTGAGGGTAAATCTCCATGGTTAAAAATCTTATTACATGTTTTTTTAAATGTATATATATTTAATTTATTATTAATTCTTTTTATTAAATAATAATAAAATTATAATTTAGTAATATTTAGATTTTTTAGTTTTAGCAATTTCAAATGGATAGATGATAAAATATGCTAATATTTATTATAGATTGATGTTTATAGACATTTACTAGTGATAGCAGATCACGATAAATGATAACTTGATAAAAAAAATTAAATTATTGTCTTAAATTCTAGGGCTTTTCTCCCCACTCTTGTTTTGGGGATAGTCATAAGAGAATTCCTTTTTATCGATTCTCATCATGCAGAACAAAATAATCATTAAACAAAACCTCATAGAGAAAGATAGATTTATATATTTTAGATACTTAAACCCAACAATTATGAATTAGACTCAAAATCATGTCAGTTGAAGTTACACTCAAATAATTACAAGCTTAGTTGAGAAACTAGACAAAATGTGACCGAAGATGAAACCCTTGCAATCCATATCTCATTAATAAAAAGTAGTGATCAAGCACTTCGAGTAATGGGAATAGTGAAAAGACGAAAGGAAGGTGTTTTAATTGCCACTTACCTTCAATGCCACTTTTCCAAATCCAAACTCTCTATTATGCAACAATATATAACTATCTGAATCTTTTTTTTTTGTAGCATGTCAGTGGATATATCCTTTAGGAATGGAAATGAGTGGAAGCACAAGACAAAGTAGCCATGGCCCATACCAAAATTAGGAAATTGAAAAGTGAGGGGAACAATATTTATTATAACATCAAAAGATTATCCTACAAACAAAGGAGGTTACAGAAATGGTGATGGTTACATAAATGATGGGGAAGCCAACGAGAAAAAGAGTATTGATATTATTCTAATATTCTCGGTCTCTTGGACCCATAAAATTGCATTTCATTAATTGATTTACAAATAAATTCATAATATACAATTTATATGTCGGTCAATGGGTGAGCATCATGTAGCGGTGTCACAGGTGATCGATCCCTCTCCTTGTCCCACTATGTTGAGGCCGAATTGAATTGCATTTCAATTTCGGTTTGGAACCCAACAACTGAGATACATCACACATCTCAATGACTCATCCTTTGATTTTGAGTTATTTGATTTTGTTGTTGCATCATGTTCGTATTCCATCGCGTTAGATATATAAATAAGAAAGAAAATGCACAAAATGAGAAACTGAATCACACAAGAAAAAACACAAGGAATTACATGGTAAAAACTTGACAATGAGTCAAGGAAACGTCCACGGGGCAAGGGATTGGAATTCTTATTGCTCAAGGTCCAAAATGAATCTCCAACCATTACATCAAGCCTCTTGGGCAATCATAAATTTAATATGAAAAACTTTGTTACGTAACTCCCTATGGTTACCCAACTATCTGAATGGTAAACCCATATTTACTAAGATAATTACATTTAAAAATAATTGTTGTCATTCCTAACAATCTCTTCCTTGACAAAAATGTTCCTAATTCCTTGCCCACACATATTCATCATCTTTTCTGCAAGCCAAGATAATCCAAACACCAACGCAACTTCTCTACCAATATTGGTTTCATGAACATGTCTACACAATTCTCTTGTGCGTGGACCTTCTTGAGAGCTACTTTACCACCATCGATCACATGTCTTACAAAATGGTATCTTACATCAATGTGCTTAGTCTTGTTGTGATAAGCTAGATTTGCATCCAAATAAATAGCACTATGACTGTCACAGAATACATTCACTTTCTCCTGCATCTTTCCAAGCCCATCACGTAGACCTTTCAACCAGATTGCCTCTTTATATGCATATAAAGTAGCTATATACTCTGCTTCAGTAGTGGACAAAACAATTGTTTCTTGAAGCTTTGACATCCAACTAATTGCTCCACTTGCAAGACTAAAGACATATCCTATAGTAAATCTCCTTTTGTCCAAGTCACCTACATAATCAACATCCACATATTCGCAAGTTGAATATCCACTACCATTAAAGATGATACAATGGTCACTTGTGCCTCTCAAATAATGAAGCACCCATTTCACTGTTTGCTAATGTTCTTCTACTAGATTTTCCATGAACCCACTGACAACTCCAACTGCATGTGAAATTTCACGTCTTGTAGATACCATTGCATACATTAAGTTGCCTACCACAATTCATATGGTACACGAGACATATACTTCTTTTCTTCATTAGTTCTAGGACTTAAACCCGAAGAAAGCTTAAAATGGAAAGTTAAAGGAACAATAACAAGTTTCACATTGTCCATACCGAACATTGCAAGTATTTTCTCCACATACTTCTGTTGTGATAACCAACACTTTCCATTTTTCTAGTCTCTGTGTATCTCCATGCCCAAGATATGTTTTGCAGCTCCAAGATCCTTCATATCAAATGTCTTAGAAAGATGAGCCTTTAACCTATTGATCTCTTCAATGCTTTTGCTCGCAATAAGCATATCATCAACATACAAAACCAACATAATGAACATACCAGTGAAACTCTTAAAGTACACACAATGATCATACTCACTTCTAGTGAAGTTCTGGCTCACCATGAAGGAGTCAAACTTCTTTTAGCACTGCCTAGGAGACTGCCTCAAGTCATACAATGATTTCTTGAGCTTGCAAACTAATCTTCTGTTGTGATCTTGTACAAAATTTTTAGGTTGTTCCATATAGATCTCTTCATCCAAATCTCCATGAAGAAAGGTTGTTTTAGAATATTACTATTCTAACTCAAGATCAAGTAATGCAGTTAGTGCTAACATAGTACGAATAGAAACAAGTTTTACCACTGGTGAAAAAAGCTCATGAAAGTCAATACCTTCTACCTAAGAATACCCTTTTACTATCGACCTCGCCTTATATCTTTCAATACCTCCATCAACATTTCACTTCAATTTGAATACCCATTTGCATCCAACCACGCTTCTCTCTTTAGGAAGTTCCACAAGATCCCAAGTTTTGTTTCTGGCTAAGGAATCCATTTCCTCGTCCATAGTCTTCTTCCATTTTTCACTATTCGCGTCATCTATTCCTTCCTGATAACAAGAAGGTTCCCCATCTTCAGTGATCAATGCAATAGAGGAAGAAAAATATTCATACCTTTTGGGTGTTCTTGTTTCCCTTGTAGACCTCCTTAGAGTGATTTGGTTGTTGAATTGGTTCTTGAACAACTACAATTTCCTTTACATCTTCTTCACCTTTTTCTTCAAAAGTCTCTTCTTCCTTCCAACTTTCCGAAAAAGGTTAAGCTTCCAACTGAATTTTTCTAATTTGGTGATACATGTTCTTGTTCAAATTTTTCAACATCTGATTTTAGAATAGAAGATTCATCAAATATGACATATCTATTAATGAATACCTTATGTGAAGAAGGATCCCACAACTTGTATACTTTCACAACATTGTCATATCCAACAAAGACATAACATTTTGCTTTTGGGTCTAACTTAGAATGACGACTCTTTTGAATAAGACCATAGGCATTACAATAACAAAAAATTCAAATATGAAAAATCATAAGACTGACTTGACCAAACTTCTTTAGGAATTTTACAATTAATAGCAACTGAAGTTGATAATTTTACCAAATAACAAGCACTGGATATTGCTTCTTCCCATTACTACTTCTGCAAGTTACTATTATTTATCATGCTTCTGGCTCTCTCTATTGGGGCCTTCATTTTGATTTTGAAAGATTTTGAAGATACAATGAAGAAGAAACGAGTGGCGGCATCAACGATCAAGTTGCGGAGAAGATAGCTGGGAAGGAAAAAAGGAACAGGCAGTTGTGGGGTGGTCATGGCAAGGTGTTAGCAGAAAGTAGGGGCAGCCGAGCGGACAAGGGGGATGAGAGGCAACCAGGAAAGAAACAACCGAGCGAGAACTGGCAGTGCAAACCGCAGAAGGAATACAAAAGGAGAAGGTCGCAAGGAGAAAGGGGTTGGGTTTTGGTTTTGATCAATTGGTTGAAGATTTATGATCATGGACGAGTAGCGAGGAGGATGCGAGCTCTCAAAGCATCCAACCCAAAGACCATAGCAGTAGTTGAGAAGTGGGCTACGTCTGTTGCAGGTAGTCAGATCATGTAATCAGGTATTTCATGTAGCTCTTTGTGGCTAAGGCCAATGTATTATGTAATGCTATCTTGTTGAATTGAGATGAATGAAGAGTTAGATTGGTTTCTTGGTATGATGCATGTATTTGATTATGTTATGTGGACCCACTAAAAATTTGAATGCGTTACAAATCTATGCTCATGGTAGGTTGATCTTAATGATTGGTATAATGTTAGTCTGAGTATATGCATAGGACCACTTATAGACTAATGGTTAATATATCCCTGATCCTATATTGAACCCTTCTTACTTCCAGTCGCAACACTCCTCAGGTGAGACTCCTTATCCTTTGGAGTAGGGTGAAAATGTCGGTGTTGTCCTAGACTACAACGAATCATTGTTGGCCCTTTGCGCTTGAACCTAGGGTCTTTCCTTGATGTCACTTTTGTGCCAACAAATGGTTCTGTTGCCAGGACCTGAAGCTATAAGAACCGATTTGGAATATGGTGTTGAGGATATTTAAGAAAGAGATTAGGGATTGGTGGGATAAAAGAGTAGATAAGTTTATAGCAGAACAAGCTATTCAAAGGGTTCAGTCGATTGCCAAAGTAAGTAGAGAGACTTTGTATGCTGAGGTTGCGAGTGACCAATACGAGATCTTCTGGTGTAAGTTTCCAGAAGAGTTGTATAACTGGTTAAGGAGGTTAAAAGTGCAGAATCGATCAGAAGGAATGACGTCAGCTCGTCATGACTGAGCTCCTTCAGACCTTGTATCACTCCAACAATTAGACAACACCCTGACAAGGGAAGTTGAGTTTTGGGTATAGACCATAGTGGAGGGGTACATAGTTAAGTTTTCCACAGATAATTATCAATCCTTTTCGAGGGTGGAAGTGGTGTTCAAGTCAAGATTAAGAGGAATGTTGGTGAGGGAAGTGTTGTTATGGATTAATATGTTCATGGTAGAAGAAGGGTTGCTACCCTTATCTACAACAATGATGGTAGTGTAAAACTCCAGTACTAGGGGAAGGACTTAAGGGGAGGATGCTACTAGTTGGGGAATAGAGATACCATTGAAGGAATGGATGTAGAAGGACTGCAGAAAGCTAGAGATGTTAGGGTGCAGAGGAGAGCGTTGTTAGCTAACAAGTGGCAGGTGAGAGCGGTTTAGAATTTGAAGAAGAGATGAATGGGACCCCACCAAATAGGAGTGGTGTCGGGGAGCTCAGAAGAGGGAAAGAGAATGGAAGAAGATGTAGGAAAATATGAGAATGGTGATAGGAAAGACAAAATCCAAGATAATAACAAGGATTCTTCCCTTCAGGTTGAGGGAAAGATTGCTGGGGAACAAATTTCGAGCAGTCGCAAGGAGGAAATGGGTAATTTCATGAGAAGTTTATTTTATGAAGGTGAAACATCCGTAAGAGATCAGCAATGACATCCCCTAAGTATAGGTAGTATCCCTCTTGGCCTTCCCATGGTGCCTTACAATAAACCCGAAAAACTTGTTACTAAGTTAGCCAAAGCGATACGAGTACACAACGTACATGAAAAATATAAGGCAAGTTGCAATACAATAAATAACAAGGGAATTAGCGGTATCAGTAATCTGGGACTACAAGGATCTCAGCAGCCCGGAACCAAAGGATTTGTGTTGTTGGCAGATACTCAAGTAAACATGGCCGGATCTTTCACTAGATACACTGAATTTGTGGGTCGAGGAAATGAAGACGTAGAACAACACTGGTATCTATGTGTAGCTATATGGAGAGCGTGTCAGACACCAAACAATGCTAATTCAATTGAATTCCATACCACATTGAGGGAGAGAGCTCTGTGTTGGTTTATAAAATGGGCAGAAAAGAACCAAAATCCCACAGTATATGATATCAAGAGAGGATTCGAGCAAGAATTCAAAGTACCTCACATTGACCAACAGGGTTATCGGAGCTATGGGAAATCAAGTAGAAGGAAGGTGAAACTGCTTAGGAACTAATGCAAAGATTTAAGGATGTTATTGCTAAGCTGAGTTACACCCTAGATCCTAATCACCAGAGAGTCTGGTTCATCAAGGCGCTCCTACCCCTTACAAGGGCGTTGTTAACGCAATAGAAGATTGGGACTCTCCAGGACGCTTTAGAACAAGCGTCACATATAGAGGCCATGGATGGATACTCGCATGAATATTGGGGGGGATTGCAAGATCCATCAATCACGGGCCTCCAAAATTAGATTGCCAACCTAATGGAGAAACTAAAGGATCTACAACCAGTTCGGTCAGCTAGACCTAATGTATGGTGCACACACTACATGGTGGAAGGACATGTTGTGACAGAATGTCCAAGGTTGTGGGAAATCAACCATGCAGGGGGTATCGCAGCACCATCAGGAACCCCGTCAATAGTAGGAGTTGCGGCAGTAGGGGCACCTTTCCTAGGACGGAATAACCAAGAATATTGTGAAATTTTTAGGATGTACGGACATCAACCGCAGATGTGCCCGATATTAAAAAAGTACTCCAATGTCCCAAATAATAGTTATTGTGAGTTTTTTGCATCTACAATGCATCACACTGACCAGTGCAGGGCATTGGATGCTTTTAATAGAACGGTTGGATAGATCGAAGTTCAGAAACAATGAGTCCAATAGGGGAGGATGAGGAGGAAATACAAGAGGAGGAAGAGCGCGAGGAAGAGATCCCGTAAGGTGTTTTAACTATGATCAAGAGGGGCATGTTTCCAGGGAATGTCCACTCCCTAGGAGACCATGGTGTTCACAATGTAGAATCAATGTGCATGCCACAAAGGATTTCCATGAGCTCATCACAAAATGGGAGGAAAGGACTAGATAGAGAGGGGCTAACCTGATCAACGTTGAACCTCGTACAAGTAATGCTCTTCTTGTAACTAACATAAATATAGTTACAAGAGGAGGAAAGAAGATCGGGGAAGATTGGGGTACGGTGGAACCACCCTCAATTGTTAAGGTAGCATCCCCGAAGAAATTATACAGGCCCATGGAACAAAAACAATATTATCAAGAGGCAGCTAAATTGTTTGAAGGGATGGCCGAGACAAAGGAGAAATAGAAATAGAACAACAACGCGCTCAACAAGGCTTACTCGATAGAAGAATGGTTTAAGTTATTTCTACAGATTGTTGATGATGAGCAGATGTTGAAAGAGTTGTGCAAAAGTTTAAAAGCGGTATTTCCAGAAGATGAAGAGGAAGGAGAGATTCCATGTGCAAACTTACTAGAAAGGCATACAAGAAGAGTGTGGCAGAATAAAAAGAGAAGTGGAAGCGAATTCTAAATCAATGCTCAGATTACAGGATTCTAGATCAAAGACACAATGCTAGACTTGGGGTCGGATATAAACATTCTGCCCTGGAAAACATGGGAGGTGATGGGGAAGCCGCAACTGAAGTATTCACTAATACAATTGAGGATGGTGAATCAATATTGTATCTTACCTATTGGAAGGTTAGAAAATGTAGAGATGGATGTAGCGAGAGTGAAGACATACACTAAATTTTAGGTAATTGACATAATGGGTGATAAGAACCTGTATCCAACACCCCTTGGGATCGACTAGGCCTATGAAAACTATGTTATCATCGACTTGAAGAAAGAACTAATGATCTTTGAAGCAAAAGGGATGCGGGTGATACAACCCTTGGATCCATATCAAGGACCTAGATTCATGGAACTTGTAGATGGAAGGGACGAGCCAGGAATGCTAGACCAACTATACACACTAACAACATGTAAGAGAAAGGATTATATAAATCCTACAGAAGGAGGATGTGTCAGTTGGAGAAGTATTCAAAGCTCAAAAGCTGGTTCAAAAGCCGTGTGGGATGCATGGCAACAAGGGGGATATGAACTTGATACCAGACGTTGCGAGAAGATAGGCAAGATAAAATGGATAGGGGCAAAGGTAAGCGACTATCCCAAATTCCACGGTATTGAACCAGTAGACATTTTCTTAAACAAAGTAGACAGAGAAATAAGAGAAGTTCACACAGTTCCATTGCTTGATATCGCATTACTCGTCGCTCCGACAATGTGGTGGAGAATGCAACGCAACACCTTGCGTGAATGGGGAACTATAAATCGAGCCATGAGAGAGAGGTTTAGTCAAGAAGAAGACTGACCACAAAATAAAGTGAAATATAGAGGCAATTCGTATCCTAAGAAGCATTTAGAAGACTACATAGAAAATTGGGAAAAGGAAAGGACTCTGAAAGAACTTTGGGTGCATATAATTATACATAACCTAGGTACCATCCCACAAGCTTGGTATGTACAAAAGGAGATTTGTAAACAAATGGCAGATTGGAATACCATGGCTCCCCAGTTCATCAACATCTTCTCATTCAAAGATGTTGATCAACGCATGACAGAAACATTATATGTTATTAAAAGAATCCTATTCACCCCATGACAGTTATGAGAAGGCTGCATTGATGAGAAATTATTACAACATCTTTATGACATAGGTTATCCATAATATATGGCCTGTGACAAGATAGAAATAGAACCAGATGAAGATGGTTTAGAAGGATTGAGACATATTACCTTTGAGCAAACAGAAGGGGAAAGGGATATACAAGAAATTCCCGCAGGAGAAGCCACACACCTACTACCGATGAAATTGAGAATGCAGAATATTGGAATAGGGGATACACCCAAAATGGCATCTATTGGGGATTATTGGGACGAACAAACAAAAAAGGAGATATTTGATATGTTGTAGGAATATTAAGACTTGTTCCCAACATCGGTAGCTGAGCTAAAAGGGATAAAAGGGGACATAGGGGAGATGAAAATCATTCTAAAACTGGATGCTTGTCCAGTAAAGAACATGCCATATAGGTTAAACCCCAGAGTGAAAGAAAAGGTTAATAGGGAGGTTGACAAAACGCTAGAAGCTGGGAATATATTTCCTGTAGACGAAGCAGAATGGATCAGCCCAATAGTCATACAGAACAAGAAAGACACAACATAGATTAGAGTCTGTGTTGATTATCGAGGTCTGAACAATGCATGTGTGGATGATCCCTTCCCAACACCTTTTAGTGATGAAGTCCTGGATAATGTAGCGGGTAATGAGGCATATTCATTCGCTTATGGATTCTCGGGCTATCATCAGGTTCGAATAGCAGAAGAGGACAAGAAGAAGACAACGTTCACCACTGAATGGGGGTCATATGCTTACCATGTAATGTCGTTCAGATTGAAGAACACAACCGTTGTCTTCTCAAGAATTGTTATAGTTGTATTCAGAGACTATATTCACAGGTTCCTGGAAGTATACATGGATGACTGGACAATATACAGTCAGTTGAAGAAACACACAGGCTTACTAAGGGTCATGTTTGAAAGATGTCGACAGTTGCAAATTTCCTTGAATCTAAAGAAGTGCATTTTTGCGGTTCCATTTGGAACATTGCTGGGCCACATTGTTTGTAAAGATGGAGTGTGTGTGGACCCCGCAAAGGTTGTGGAAATCGTTAACATGGAACCACCACACAATGTAAATCAACTGCGGTCCACTTTGGGTTACACAGGGTATTACAGGCAGTTTATCAGAAACTACGCATCAATTACAACACCGATGGAGAAGTTACTGAAAAGGACATAAAGAAATTTAATAAACAAGTAATAAAATAAATAGCAGAAATATACCCAAACCAGACATAGAAATGGCGGAAAAGGCCTCAGCCTTATTGTATTCCTCTCATCATGTAATGTAATGTACAAATAATGATAATAGTACAAATAAATACATGAGGAAGTTTGTCTCAAGATAGTACATCTATCTTGGACATTATGGTTGAGAAAATATCTCAACAACACACTAATCTAGGAGCCTAACTAGTTGGAGAGAATCTCTCAACCAACTAAGCCTAAACTGACTCCTACCCATAAGGAACAAACTCAATCTATAAAGGTAGGGTTAACCTTTGATTTTGATAGGGAACTCTTGCTGATCTTGTCTGGATGATCTTGCTTGGATTTTAGTTCCAGTTGCTCCTATGTTCGAACAGGAGCATTAAATTCCTCAACAGGCTATAGCTTTGATACCAATTGAAGAAATTTAACGGACTAATAATAAAACAATCATAAAATAAATAGCATAAATATACCCAAACCAGACATGGCGGAAAAGGCCAGAGCCTCACTATATTATATTCCTCACACTCTCAATATAATCTAATGTACAAAGAAATGATAATAGTACAAATAAATACATGAGGAAGTTTGTCTCAAGGTAGTACGTCTATCTTGGACACTATGGTTGAGAAAATATCTCAACAACACACTAATCTAGGAGCCTAACTAATTGGAGAGAATCTCTCAACCAACTAAGCCTAAATTGACTCCTACACATGAGGAACAAACTCAATCTAGAAAGGTAGGAATAAATCCTAACTTTCATGATTTTAATTTATTTAATTATTTTGGACTTAGAATTGTTTTCATCACATGAGAGTGAGCCTAATAGGACGAAAGAATTCACTTGGTCGGAGGACTGTCAAGCAGCATTGAATAAGTTGAAAGAGAAACTGGTAAGTGATCCTATCCTTGTGTACCTAGATTGGAACAAAACATTCCATGTACATATTGATGTGTTAGGGATCACGCTAGGAGCAGTATTGGCGCAACCAGGCGAAAGAAATATGGATCACCCAATGTACTATGCCAGCATGAAACTATCAACTGCATAAAGGAACCATACGACAATAGAGAGGGAGACATTGACCATGGTTTACTCTCTACAAAAATTCAGGAAGTACTTGTTGGGAGTGCCATTTAAATTTTTCACAGATCATTCAACACTAAAGTATTTAGTGAACAAACCAGTGCTAGAAGGCAGAATATGTCGTTGGTTATTACTCTTCCAAGAATTCACTTTCGAGGTAGTCATCAAACTTGAAAGTCTGAATGTGGGTCCGGATCATCTATCATGACTGGAGACTGGAGAGAATGAAGGGTCATTAGATGATCAGCTACCTGATGCTGACTTATTCAGAATAGAGGTAGTTTCGGACTACATAGAAGAAATTGTTGGGCTATTAATAATAGGGCACTGCCTGGAGGGGTATACACCAACACAGAAGTGACATCTAATAGTGAGGGAAGTGAACTATCAAATAATCGCAAGGAACCTCTATAAGATGGGTCTGGATCAAGTCCTGAGATGCTGCATACTTCAGCATGAAAGAGAAGATGTGCCCTGGGAATGTCACGCTAGAGTCACGGGGGCCCATGTATGAGGCAAAGCCATAGCAAGGAAGATATTGCATGCAGGATTATGGTGGCCAACCATCCACAGAGACTCTAAGGAATATGCTAATAATTGTGATGTCTGTCAGAGGGTTGGAAAGCCTTCACGTCAAGATGAACTCCCTTTAAACCCAATTCATACAGTGAAGATCTTTGAGAAGTGGGCAATAGATTTCATCGGACCCACAACACCACCAACGTCACATTCACATGCAAGGTACATAATAACAGCTACAGAATATCTCACACAATGGGCATAAGCAACACCAGTCAAGGACTGTACAGCCGATACTACCACAAGATTCATTTTTGAAAATATAATTTCAAGATTTGGATGCCCAAGAAGCCTGACTAGCGATCAAGGAACACATTTCATCAATGAAACTGTTGAGTCTCTTCTCAAGAACTTTATGATTCAGCATCATAAAAGTAGCCTATATCACCCATAGGCCAATGAGACTGTTGAGGCATTCAATAAAACACTGGAGAAAGGTATCACGAAAATTGTATCAGCCAATAGGGACGATTGGGACGAACGCATACCAACAATTTTATGGGCATACAGAACAACAATGAAAAGACTTCATAAACAAACACCATTTCAGTTGGTATATGGAAAGAAGCAATAGTCCCATTGGAGTTCATAGTGTGCAACATGTTTATTTCTCAAGAAACAAAATGACAGAGGATATAGCATTAAAAGAAAGATTGAATCAACTGATGGAACTTGATGAATCCATATTCTTAGTCGAATTTCACTAGCGAGTACAACAAAGAAGGAAAAAACCCTGGCATGACAGGGATATCAGAACGAAGGCATTCCAAGTCGGAGATCATGCATTGTTATACGACAACAAGTTCCAAAAGTTCCCAGGAAAATTGTAGATGCACTGGCTAGGCCCATTTATAGTTGCGGAAATCAAAGATTCTGGAGTGGTAAGGTTGGCGCCACTGAACAGAGAAATGCCACACGGATGGGTAAACAAAGCACGCTTGAAACACTTCCACATGCCAAAAGCCACACAATCAAGTTAAGGGGGTCTCAGAAACGAGCCCGTAAGTAGGTAGTAGTCAATAAAAGTTAGCCAAGTCATTCCAATGTCCATTTGAAGTTTACGTTTTTTGTAGTCTTTTAGAAATAATAAGCAAAAGTGTCAATAAGATTGCAAAAAAAATGTCATGATGCCGCAACCCATTTGTGATTGGGGGGATAGGCAGAATTAAAATTCACATAGACGTTTTTCAGTCTTAATAGTCGCATGCTTTGTCAGTCCTTTCCGCCGTACGAGTAGTCATTTCCATAATAAGTAACTAATAATGAAAATGTCAAAGTGGGAGCCGTAAAATCTTTTCCCATTAGGAACAAATTTAGCTAATAAATACCCTCCATTACGGAAAATTTATTAACCATGCGACCCACTCTATCCTTCCCCAGTCTACATTAGAGATGTCAGGTCCGGGTCAGCCGACATCGATAAAGCACATTAGGATACGTGGGGAAAGTTTCCGTAGTAAATAGTTGCCAAAGTCCAGTAAAAAAATGTTGTTTCAAGTCTGGCTACTTAATTTGCATGATAATGTAGGAAGCTACAGAAATTCGAGTGCAGGTAGCAGAGAAGCTCGAAATTTTCTCTGAAGAATAGCAACAGAAGAAGTGCATAAGTTCGAAGCCTCTAGTAACGATTGTCTATCAGAGACGAAGAGCAATGGCAAAGGGAATTACTTCAGTCCCAGAGGACGAACTCGATGAGAGAATGGTGTAGTTGGAAAATATGTATGGGAAATATGACAAATCTACCTTGGTTGACAACGACCTTACCGATTATTTCCAGTTTCCAACGTTGAAGAGGGAGGTCTATACAGAGGAAATTTAGAAGGAAGATGGCACAATAACAACAAGAGTCAAAGAAGATTTTAGAGGTTTACAGAGATCTACGCTGATCAATTTGAGGAGTTTACTAGTCTTCGACACTCAATTGGATGCAATGAACTGCACAAAGCTACTAGCCAACAAAATGCATGGGGGATCCCTATGGCTCGACAAGGAGTATCCAATTCACGTAGACGATATCCATCGTCTCACAGAGCTATCAACAGGAGGGAATGTGGTGAACACAACGTTCCAGGAAGGAGTGAAAAGAGAAAAGAAGCATGGAGAAGATGATTATTATGCAAAATATGGAACGAAGCGTGAGGGAAGGGGAGCCAAGAGTGATTTTATTAGAAAATTGATATAAGGTTCCCCTGCTACATTATAGTAGGAAAAACAATCAGACACTTCGCAAGAAATAAGTGCACTCTGGACTCAATTTCGGTTGCGGAGCATAGCTGTAATGGAAAAGTGCTCAACTGGTTTGCTTTCGTACTAAATGAGCTCTTCGAGGCCTGTGAAGATATCTACAAGTGGAGTACCAATTTCTTGTTTGGATACATATTGATGACTCTGGCAATGTGGAAGTGGCGACCACCAAGGGGGAGGGAGATGATGCATATTACTGAAGGACAACTATTAGTGCTTCGGTATGAGCCATGGAGAGCTTCGGGAGAGCCAAGCAGCAAATAAATTAATGCGGTAGCTTTCTCCGAATCGTATGAGTTGATACTGGATACAATCAGGATGATAGAGAGAATACCCAAACCACTTTTGGATGAGTTCTCTGGGGAAATTTGGTTTGGAGCCTCACATGGGCACACTTATCTTAGACCTTGATGTGTCCACCCTAACACCTTCAAGATGAGGTCGCAAAAATTCGTTTTAACTGAAGCAGCACTCCATAGCGAGATTGGGTCATGGCCAGGTGTCGCATGCAACATTAAAGAAGGAAAGTACCGATATCTATTTAGCAGATTAAAGCCACAGTCATAAGAAGGAGAAGCGGGAGAAATCAGTAGAAAGAGACCGACTGAGAAAGATATACACCCAATGGTGCTGCAAATGGAACAACAAATGCTTGCAATAAAGCACAATCACAAGCTTTAATGAATGCTCAAGTGAGGCTAATTAGTACATGCATTTTCAAGGCTCTACTATGTTTACGCCTATAATTACAACTTCATTGGTTGTGGCAATTCTTACTAGTGTCACTGGGACCTAGTCTAAGCCAACAGTCCTGAAACCCGGAAAGAAAAGAGTAGTTAGGAACCCGACAGCTAAGAAGCCCATAACTATCCCAACTGTTCACATTGTCGACCTTTCTGATGAGGTCGTGAAATTAGTATCTGCATCCCTGATTCTTCAAGAAATTCCCCCAAATCCCTCTACCATCCCACCTCAGTCGTGGGAACCTTCTCCCCACACAACCTCCAACTCTGCAACCCTGTCAGAAACCATCCCCTCCTGCACACGACTAGCAACTGAAGACATGGAGGTCGATTCGACAGAGCAGCCTAGAGGGGCCACCTCTCGCGGTGGCACCCAACTAGCCTCGCTAGTATCTTTACTTTTTGGGTTGAACCCACTCCAGGAGAAAGAACCAATCACAACCCTTTCGCAATTAGTGGGGAGTGAACCGTACAAGTCATTATTCCCTATAAGTTTCCTGGTGGTCCCCAACCCTAGTATCATTCCTTCCACTCCTCAATTCACCCCACAATCACAACGAATTTATTCTCCCACCTCCCATTTTGAAAAATCCATTTCCAACGACCTACCAATTCAAAAAATTTTTCCAGAGCCAAGCACAATGTAGACTGACACCCTACAACATTGGTCATCGGCATAATTGTTTACATTTATCCATCAAGCTGCACAAAGAGCCAAAATAATACACGATGACCTGGTCTGGGAGCATGAGCATCAAAGGCAACAACTCTAGGAAGTGACAGAGGAAAGAGATCATCTGTGACATGAAAATACTGATTTGTAGGTGTAGGTTGATTAGGTGATAGAAATTTCAGTCACTATGGCCGACGGTTACAGATGCCAATGCATAAGCTCCAAAGGACATTGTAGCCTGCACACTGGCGATTTGCTACAATCACATTCAAGTGGCATGTTTCAAATCTTGTGGCAACGTAAGTTGATATGAAGAAGAAGTTGGAAACAGGAAGATCAACGTTGTCAGACCTGGTCGAAATATATGCTAGAACGATAGATGGAAAGATCAGTGGAGTGGCAGCCAAGAAACAAGCACTCACTGAAGCAGTAGCAGACGTGTATGCCCTGATGGATAGAGTTCACAACTGGCCGGGAAGCCTCGTGCTAAAGAATCAGCCAGTGTATCCTATGAGAGAGGAGCTACACATATTGTTTTCTAGCAGTAGAGAATGCATGGAATCCACCCAACTCTAAAATATTAACGAGTAGATAGCCCCCATTCAAGCACAGGCTGATCAGATCGAAGAAGAATTAGCGAAAACCAAAAAGCTAATAAGCGAGTTGCGTCCACTGGTTTCGACTACAAGTTCTGGCCCTAAAGGAATTATACAACAACAATGAAGAACAATGGGACCGTCTGCAGAGTCAAAGGCCAAGTGAACTAACATCCAACATAGTTGAAGACTTCACCCAACAGGCTGATTCGATCATTGTCGCATGGGAAGCTGCCCTCCAAAAATACAATGAATTCAGGCAACAAACGACCACTGATGTTCCCGAGTTAGGGCCTTCGTTTGGAAAAGAAGGGCAGCAAGTAGAAGAAGGAGCAATGGGAGTAGAAACCACCTAGCAAATGATAGAGGAGACAACGAGAGCATTAGCTCATCATCCAATAGAACCAACACAACCACTAACAAGAGTATCTACAAAGACACCAACAAGACCCGCAAAGCTTGAAATGAATTGACCCAGGGACGAGTCAAAGAACTGTGGTTGGGGCTTGTTGGGGCCTTCGTTTCGATTTTGAAAGATGTTGAAGATACAAAGAAGAGGAAACAGGTGGCGGAAACAATGGTTAGGTTGTGGAGAAGACAACTGGGGACGAAAACAAGGACATGCAGTTGCAAGATGGTCGCAACAAGGTATTAGCAGAAAGCAGGGGTAGCCAAACAGACAAGGCAGACGAGAGGCAGCCAAGGAAAGAAACAATCGAGCGAGAACTGGCAGTGCAAGCGGTAGAAGGAATATAAGAGAAGATCACAAAGAGAAAGGGGTTGGGTTTTGGTTTTGATCGGTTGGTTGAAGATTTCTAGTCACAGAAGAGCAACGAGGAGGATGCAATCTCTCAGAGCATCCGACCTGAAGACCATAGCAGTAGCTGAGAAGTGGGCTACATCTATTGCAGGAAGTCGGATCATGTAATCAGGTATTTCATATAGTTCTCTGTGGTTGAGGCCAATGTATCATGTAATGCTATCCTGTTGAATTGAGATGAATGAAGAGTTAAAAGGGTTTCTTGGTATGATGCGTGTACTTGATTATGTTATGTGGACCCATTAAAAATTTGAATGCGTTACAAATATATGATCATTGTAGGTTGATCTTAATGATTGGTATAATGTTAGTCTGAGTATATGCACAAGACCACTTATAGACTAATGGTTAATATATCCCCGATCTTGTATTGAACCCTTCTAACTTCTCGTTGCGACACGCCTCCGGTGAGACTCCTTAGCCCTTGGGGTAGGGTGAAAATGTCAGTGTTGTCCTAGACTACAATGAACCATTGTTGGCCCTTTGCGCCTAAACCCAGGGCCTTTCCTTGATGTCACTTTTATGCCAACACTCTCCATAAGAGTTTGGGTTATACATTCGACAACGCCATTTTGTTGAGGGGCATAGATAATAGTTTTATGTCTAACAATCCCTTCATCCTTGAAATATTGTTCAAATTCTAAGGAATTAAATTCACCGCCATTGTCATTTCATAAATATTTAATTGTCTTGCCTGTTTGTGTTTCTACCATAGCATTAAATTGTTTAAAAACATTAAATACATCAACCTTTCTTTTTAATGTATAAACCCAAACTTTCCTAGAGTAATCATCAATAAATGTTACAAAGTAAGATGCACCTCCATAAGATATTGTTGGAGATGGTCCCAAAAGATCAGAATGAATATAGTCCAAAATAGCGGCTTAAAATTTTTGTCTACATTATTTTCCAAATACATAATGTTTGTAAAAATCCAAACTCAATGATTTCAAATTAGGAATTAATTTTCAATTCACCAATACCTGAAGGTACTTGAAGGCCCTTCTCGCTCATGTGATCCAGATGTTGATGCCATAGGCGTGTATCTTCTCCTGCCTTCTTAGATACATTTGTTGCCTCATTGACCTGAGTACTTCCTTTAAGTTTGTAAAGGGTTCTAATCTTCTCTACCTTTATAACAATCAGAGCGCCCTTTGAAACTTTCAATAATCCACATTGACTTGTAAATTTATAACCCTCCGAATCCAATAATCCCAAAGAAATCAATTATTTTTTTCAACTCCGGTACATGTATAACACCAATCATTGTTTTAATCGCATCGTCATACATTTTAGTTCTGACTTTTTCCACCCTAATAGTTTTACTAGATACATTATTACCCATAAACACATAACTGTGATTGATAGCTGGATATGAAGTGAACTAATTTATGTGTGGACTCCTGTGATGATAAGCTCTAGAATCTCACCACCAATCTTCATAATGTTGATAAACATTACAAATAGGCAAAACTTCATCTATCATACTTGATTCAGCAGATAAAAATTCATCAATCATACCTGATTCAACTTGATTTGTTTCCTTCTTTGGGTTTTCAACGAACTCATTTCTTTTCCAATAGTCTTTCTTGAGATGCCTTGTTTTGTTGTAGTACTAGCATTTGATTTTACACTTTTTGCCTCTTGACTTTGATCTGGAAGAACTTCTTACTTACTCTCCTCTTTCCTTGGACTGACCTCTGGCTACCATAGCTTATGGTGTGGAAGTTTCAATTATAGACTTCCTCTGTACCTCTTCAGATAACAAAGCTCCCATAACATAATCAAATTCTAAATATTTGGTTGTGCTCAAACTAATAGAAGTCACAAAATGATCTCAAGAATTAGGAAATGAATATAACAAGGTAATAGCTTTATCTTCTTCAAATTTAACATCCATATCTGAAAACTGGAAAACAAGTGTAGTGAACACATTTAAGTGTTCTATAATTTTAGTACGCTCATTCATCTAGAGGTTATACAACTATCTCTTCAAATAAATTCTGTTGTTTAAAGACGCCATATATAATGTTTCCAATTTTCCCCACAAACCTGCTGCTGAGGTTTCTTCAACAATGTTGAAGATAATTTCATCCGCCAGGCACGACCTGATGATACTGAGAGCTCAAACATCCAAATCTTCCCAATCCAAATATGTCATGGCAACAAGTTTCTTTCTAACCCCATCTAATGATCTGTGCAATCCTTGTTGCACCAGCAAATCCCGTACCTTTAATTTCCACAATGAAACACTGTTCTTACTGATGAACTTCTCCACCTCAAACTTAACATTAGTCATTTTAGCCATTTCTCTTTCTACACAGGTTCTTTTAAAGGTTTCAAAAAATCAATCCTTCAGCTAGGTTTTTTCTTCCTTTTTAAATTTATGCTCTTAGCTAAAATTTTCAACTAAAGTTCTTCTTGAATTATTTTATGGTTCTTGAATTTCCTTTTAGTTTCTTTTACTAGAGTTTGTTTCTCCCCTTTTTGAAATATTTAACCAAATTTATTAGACAAAATTATGCATCCTTTTCCAAAAAAAATTCTCTTCTTCAATTTTTTTTTAATTTTTTTTTTTTTTTTTTTTTTTTTTTTTTTTTCAGAAATCCAAATATCTCCACTAATCTTATAAAAAAACCCTACTCCAATAGAAAGAATAAAAAAACAATTTTTATTCTACACCAATAAACTTCCAATTCCAAAATAAATTCTTCTACCGAAAAAGATACCGGTTTTGTTACAGGCAACTTGCACTTCTGTGTATTCCTTTTTAATGGTTCACAGTTTCCTTAAGACCCCTCCGCTTACAGGAATAACAACCATGATTGCTGAAAGAAAAATCGTTCTCTACACAATTGCTGGTCACATAGATGGAAACTCTGTCCCTACCAGACTTCGCCCCTCACTTAGGAATGTGACTATCCCTTTTCTCGGCTCCGACTGCTCACTCAGGAATGCGGCTATCCCTAAATGATTTTTCGGTGGTAGAGACAACCCTGTTGGTGTCACGTTTTTCAAAAAAGTTCAGCTCCTCCAGTCAACAATCTCCTCTTAAGACTTGCTTGAATTAATCTGCGCGACTTAGTGAGCATGGCTTGGTGTCGACTGTTTTTATACTGGCTGCAGCAGGGTTCTAAGAAACAGTAGTAGCGTCTCTGCACTTTCTTCTAGCACTAGAATTAAAGTCTGGTTGGGTGATCAATATTCAAATAAAACAATGTAAAATTTAAAGAAATATATAGTTTTCAATAAATCTGCCTTTCACCTTGGATTTCTTCACACTTATTACACAACCTCACTCAAGCCTTCTTAAACCACATAATTCTTCTTGTCTTCCTGATACCACTTGTTAGTATTCCACCCCCATTAAATATATAAATAAGAAAGAAATGTACATAATGAGAAATTGAATCACACGAAAAATACAAGGAATTATGTGATAAAATCTGATAGTGTGTCAACTAAATTTCTAGAGGGCAAAGGATGGGAATTCTTATTGCTCAAGGTCTAAAATGGTTGTTTTGAGCCATCATCAATATTCAATTTAATATGAAAAAAATTTTAATATGAAATTTTTTTGTTAGATAACTCCGTAGTAGCAGTTTTCAAGGCAATGACAACAACACTTGCGCGAGTGGCAGAAGCAACCCCAAATGAATCAGAAAAGCAGGTAATAAGCTGGAAGGCATGCTGATCTATGAAAAGTTTTTGCAACCCTGGATCCCTACCACGACCGGCATAAGACAACCTTTCTTGGAAATACAACTCATCTTTTTGTATTCCTTTCTTTGGATTTAGATGTGGATGCCAAAGCAAACAAATAACAATAACAATTGTGAAATTGTAGGATGTGAGTGCACTTGATTTGAATTGAATGGATTGGACTAATTCATTATCTATTTATTTTGAAGTGTGGAAGTTATCCACACGCCAACGAACAAAGAAGAAAACAGGGTATTAATGCAAAACCACTAAAATGCAATTAAAAAAAGTACCACGATTCATCCAATAAACGTTGTCCACAAAATTACAGTTCAATCCAATTGAGGATTGCAATTTGTGTTGCTAGTTTTTGTTTGTGGTACAAACCACTGTATGCCAGTTCGATAAGGGTGGAAGTGGAGTCCCCACTTGCGGGGCTTTTGGTTGGATTTAGCGATGTGATTGCATGAAACTTCATATAGTATTCTTTGAAAACGTATGGATAACATCTTGGATAGGATTTGTTATTATATTTTGTTAGCTCCCATAACGGCCACCGACTATTTGGAAACAGTCTGCCGTCGAGTCAGCCCCCATAACAACAACTGCTGATTTATTACGGAAACCATCTACCGCCGATTCCAAAAATTACGGAAATCATCTGCTGTTAAATTAATTTCTTGTTATGAGCTCCTGGAGTGGTCCATTACTCCCTCTGTAGTTCTCTACTATGTTTTGTGGAACACTTGACACATAGCTAGCAAAAGCTTGATAGAAGCTTGGCTATAAATACTTCTGTTTGGTCCTCAAGCTCACTCACTCAATTCCCTTCAGCCTTACACTATCAAATGAGAGTGAGCAGAGCTTGGAAGTGCCACATGGATGAGAGATTTTAGGTTTTTTTGTTTGCAAAGTTGTGTTTGGAATTCAGTGGTCTAAATTACAGTGAAAAAAGAGAGGCCAAGTGGCATTAAGAAGTGGGTCAAATTGCCTCTTGTTTAGAGAGATCGAGTGGGCTCTCTTGAGCCATTCTTCCCGCTGACTCTAGATTATCCAAACCGGTCGTAGAGGCCAATCCTTGAAAGGTTCGTGGGTTGTAACGACTGCTCATTCAAAGGACCAAGTTTCATCACAAAAATCAGATCGAATTTCTGAACTTCATTGCCCACATCAAGGCCGCATACATAGCATTCCAACGAGGACGAATTAATCTCTAAAAGTCATTCACTTAGCCAAATTTGTCAATGTTTAACCAGAACTTGTCCATAGAAGGGTTGTTCGATCTCAAACATACTTGTTGACATCTGAAGCAGGATTAACGGACTGTGAGTAGCATCAATGGCCGGAGGTATGATTTATTGGGTATTAAAGTTTTTTTTTTTTTTCGATTTTTAATTGTTTATTCCACGTTATAAAAACGTTATTAAGCTAACATTTGGTATCAGAGCATTTTTTATCTCTCCCTTGATATTTATAGACATGCTCTGTTTGGCTCAATGCCATATTTAGAGGATTTTTTGAATTAAGGCATTTATATTTTTACGCTTATAATATTTTTTGGTTTAATTATATGCAATCTCTATAATTGTTGTGCAAATTTATAACTATGGTCATCGTTAATTTGCATGAATTGATTATTTCTGCTCTAATTAAAACATGCTATTTTGGATGAGTATACTCGTTGAATGTTATGCATAAATATTATAGTTTTATTTATGCAATTTATAATTATTCTCATATCAAGTTAATTTTTATGCATAAAAGAAATAATGTCTAAGTGATCCATATAATTTTTAATTGATTAGAGAATAGCCACAAGATCTCTAATGAAATAATATTAATATACATGATTGATTAGGATCACATAAAGATATTTAGACAATAAATCTAAAATAATTATATTAATATAACAATTTATCCCACAAGAATTTTTTTAATATTTATATTAATAATTGGATAAATATTCAATTATTCATAACTTACCCACAAGAATTATGAATTAATAGTTTTATCATAAATTTCAAATCTAAGATAGAATTTATATCGAATTATAATCATAATATACCCTTTAGGATTATGAATTAAGTGAATAATTTGATAAATTCTATCATAAAGAATAATTGAATATGCTTGAATTGAAAATTTAGTCCACAGACAATTTTTATGTCATTAGATTCAATTTTAAGCATGATTTACATTAGTAAAGCATGAATTTTTTTTTTTAGGCCTCAATTTTAACATAAGCATGTGATCTTAAATATTATGCAATTGTACAACCTGCAAATTTCTCTGATATTCATTGTGATATCCCTGAACTTAAGGGAGATAACTATAAGGTATGGAAGGAGAGAGTTCTCCTTCATTTGGGGTGGATGGACATAGAATACGCTGTTAGGAAAGATGAACCACTAGCACTCACTAATACCAGCACTGCAACAGACATCACGCTTTATGAACGATGGGAGAGATCTAATAGCCTAAGCATGATGTTCACTAAGACTAAAATTTCAGCTGGTATTCGTGGTTCTGTTGATCAGCATGAAAAGGTCCGAGACTTGCTGAAGGCCATTGATGATCAATTCGTCACTTCAGATAAGGCACTAGCAAGCACCCTAATTATGAAGTTCTCATCCCTAAGGCTCACCAATGTGAAAGGTGTGCGTGAGCACATCATGCAAATGAGGGACACTGTGGCTCAATTGAAGAAACTCGAGGTTGAAATATCGGATGCCTTCTTGGTGCACTACATCCTGAACACCCTTCCGCACCAATACGAACCCTTCAAAATCTCATACAACACACATAAGGATAAATGGTCAATTAATGAACTCATGACCATGTGTGTTCAAGAGGAAGGGAGACTGGTGATGGAACTGGGAGAAAGTGCAATGCTAGCGACGTGAGGAAAGGGAAAATCTCAAGCCAATCATAAAGGCAAAGGTAAAGTACCTCCCCAAGCCAATATCAAGAAGGATTCCAAGTGTTTCTTCTGTAAAAAGAAGGGACACATGAAGAAGGAATGCGCCAAATTTTAGAAATGGCTTGCGGACAAAGGTAATCCAATCTCGTTTGTTTGTTATGAATCTAATATGGTTAATGTCAATATTAACACCTGGTGGATTGATTCTGGATCAACAATTCACATTTCGAATTCCTTGTAGGGTTTGCAAAACCTAAGGAAGCCAGTGGGAAGTGAGCAAAGCATCTTATCAAGAAACAAGATGGGCTCGCATGTGGAAGCTATAGGAACATGCTATTTAACTTTAAGTAGTGGCTTTGTTTTAGAATTAGAAAAGACTCTTTATGTTCCAAGTTTTTCTAGAAAATTGATTTCAGTTTCAAGACTTGTACATTTTGGATATTTCTTCAACTTTTCAGAAATATCTTTCAGTTTATTTTATAAATCTGATTGTGTTGGGAATGGTATTTTGTCTAATGGTCTTTACTGCATTAATTTACAAAGCAATGTCACTTATGATTCAATGCATGTTCACATTGGCACTAAAAGATGTGTTATTAATGAAGATTCCTCTAAATTATGGCACTAGAGGTTAGGTCATATCTCCATAGAAAGAATTAAAAGATTAGTAAATGAAGGGATAATTAATACTCTGGATTTTACTGATTTTGAGACTTGTGTGGACTGCATAAAGGGAAAGTAGACCAACAAGTCAAAGAAAGGTGCCAATAGGAGTTCAGACATATTAGAGATCATACATACTGATATATGTAGTCCAGACATGGACTCATATGGTCAGAGATAGTTCATCTTTTTTATAGATGATTACTCATGATATATGTATCTCTACATCCTTCATAAAAAGAACGAAGCATTAGATGCCTTTAAGATCTTTAAGGTTGAAGTAGAGAAACAATGCGGCAAGCAAATTAAGATCATGAGACCAGATAGAGGTGGATAATATTATGGTAGATACACAGAAGATAGACAAGCACCTGGGCCATTTGCAAAATTTCTTCAAGAGCATGGGATTGTTGCCCAATACACCATGCCTGGATCACCCGACCAAAATGGTGTAGTAGAAAGAAGGAACCGAACATTATTGGACATGGTGCGGAGTATGCTTAGCAGCTCCAATCTTCCTAAATCCTTGTGGACTGAAGCATTTCAGATGGTAGTGTATATATTAAACAGGGTTCCAACCAAGGCTATTCCTAAAATGCCATTTGAATTATGGAAAGGTTGGAAACCGAGTTTGCGACATATGCACGTTTGGGGATGCCCCTCTGAAGTGAGAATATATAATACATAAGAGAAGAAGCTAGACCCAAGGACCATTAGTGGTTATTTAATTGGATATGTTGAAAGGTCTAAAGGTTACAAATTTTATTATCCATCTCACAGCTAGGATTGTGGAATCAAGAAATGCAAAGTTTCTTGAAAATGACTTGATCAGTGGGAGCGATCAAACCAGGAACATAGTTTCTGAGAAGGATCATTTAGAATCTCAACCTTCCACCTCAAGTGAATGATTGGTTATTATTCACAACACCCCTCAAGTACAAACTGGTGTTGAACAACCAATTGTTGAAGTTCCACAAGCTACTGACGACATTCCAGTAGATCAGGTAGTTCAAGAGTTTCCAAGAACTTTTGAACAACGAGTTGAACCACATACTTCTGAGGAAGATGAAGGTACAACATTAAGAAGATCTACTATACCAAAGAGATCAACAATTCCTAATGATTATGTTGTGTATCTGCAAGAATCTGACTACAACATTGGAGCCGCAAATGATCCCGAGTATTTTCACAAGCCATGAGTTGCAAAGAATCAGAATTATGGTACGATGCCATGAAGGAAGAGATGAATTCTATAAAGAGTAATGAAGTCTGGGATCTTGTTGAGTTTCCTAATGGTGCAAAAGTCATTGGATGTAAATGAGTCTTTAAGACTAAGAAAGACTCATTGGGCAACATTGAGAGATACAAAGCAAGACTCGTTGCTAAGGGATTCACTCAGAAAGAAGGAATCAATTACATGGAGACTTTCTCTCCTGTATCTAAGAAAGATTCCTTGCGCGTTATTATGGCATTAGTAGCCCATTTTGACTTAGAGTTGCAACAAATGGATGTGAAAACGACATTTCTCAATGGAGATCTAGAGGAGGAGGTTTACATGAAACAACCTGAAGGATTCCCCTCTAGTGATGGTGAGCAATTGGTTTGCAAGATCAAGAAATCCTTATACGGTTTAAAACAAGCATCCCACCAATGGTATTTGAAATTCCATAATGTAATTTCTTCATTTGGTTTTGTAGAAAACATTATGGATCAATGTGTATACCTGAAAGTCAGTGGGAGTAAAATATGTTTTCTTGTTTTATATGTGGATGACTTTTTGCTAGCAACCAATGATAAGGGTTTGCTGCATGAGGTGAAACAATTCCTCTCTACAAATTTTGATATGAAGGATATGGGTGAGGCATCTTATGTCATTGGCATTAAGATCCATAGAGACAGATTTCGAGGCATCTTGGGTTTGTCTCAGGAAACCTATATTAATAAAATTTTAGAGAGATTTCAGATGAAGGATTGTTCACCAAGTGTAGCTCCCATTGTGAAGGGTGATAGGTTCAATTTGAACCAATGCCCGAAGAATGACTTTTAAAGAGAAAAAATGAAAAACATTCCATATGCTTCTACTGTCGGAAGCCTAATGTATGCTCAGGTATGCACAAGACCTGACATTGCATTTGTTGTGGGAATGTTGGGACGATATCAGAGTAATATAGGTTTAGACCACTAGAGCGCTGCAAAAAAAATAATGAGGTACCTTCAAGAAACCAAAAACTACATGCTTATGTATAGACGGACGAACAATTTGGAAGTAATTGGCTACTCAGATTCTGACTTTGCTGGATGTGTTGATTCACGTAAATCAACATTAGGATACATTTTTATGATGGCCGGTGGAGCTGTATCATGGAGGAGTGCCAAGCAGAGCTTGATTGCCACTTCCACTATGGAAGCCGAGTTCGTCTCCTGTTTTGAGGCTATTTTACATGGTGTATGGCTTAAGAGTTTCATTTATGGGCTTAGAATTATGGATTCCATCTCTAAGCCATTGAGAATATATTGCGACAATTCATCTGCTGTTTTTATGGCTAAAAACAACAAAAGTGGGAGTCGAAATAAACATATCAACATTAAGTATTTCGCTATAAGAGAACGTGTTAAAGAAAAGAAAGTGGTCATTGAGCACATCAGCACTGAGTTGATGATCGTTGATCCTTTAACTAAGGGCATGCCACCGTTTAAATTCAAGGATCATGTAATAAATATGGGACCTGGTTCCATTATGTAGTTTCTCATTGTATGAACAATGTTATTTTAATGAAATTCTTAATTATTGTGATGTTTTCCTCATATTTATGTGCACCTTAATTTGATTTGAGAGAATTCATCTGTGTAGGACCAAGAATAAATATAAGGTTTATTCATTAAGAAATTGTTGCCACATAAATTATAAAAGAAATAAATACATAGTAATACATGGAAGATAATACTCAACATTAGAGGACTTATCGCCATGATTCATGTATCTATTACTGAATACAAATTATCATTGGGTTTTAAGATGAGACATTAAGATTGGAAGTATGGACCAAGTGGGAGAATGTTAGCTCCCATAACGGCCATTGACTATTTGGAAACAGTCTACCACTGAGTCAGCGCCCATAACAGCTGCCACTGATTTATTACGGAAACCATCTGCCGCCGATTTCAAAAATTACGGAAATCATCTGTTGTTAAATTAATTTTTTGTTGTGAGCTCCTGGAGTGGTTCATTACTCCCTCTAGAGTTCTCTACCATGTTCTGTGGAACACTTGACACATAGCCAGCAAAAGCTTGATGGAAGCTTGGCTATAAATACTTCTGTTTGGTCCCCAAGCTCACTCACTCAATCCCCTTCAGCCTTACACCATCAAATGAGAGTGAGCAGAGCTTGGAAGTGCCACATAGATGAGAGATTTTGGGTGTTTTTTGTTTGCAAAGCTGTGTTTGGAATTCAGTGGTCTGAATTACAATGAAAGAAGAGAGGCCGAGTGGCATTAAGAAGTGGGTCAAATTGCCTCTTGTTTAGAGAGATCGAGTGGGCTCTCTTGAGCCATTCTTCCAGCCGACTCCAGATTCTCCATACAGGTCGTAGAGGCCAATCCTTGAAAGGTTCATGGGTTGTAGCGACTGCTCATTCAAAGGACCAAGTTTCATCACGAAAATCAGATCGAATTTCTAAACTCCATTGCCCACATCAAGGGCGCATACACAACATTCCAGCGAGGATGAATTAATCTCCAAAAGTCATTCACTCAGCGAAATTTCTCAATGTTTAACCAGAACTTGTGCACAGAAGGGTTGTTCGATCTCAAGCATACTTATTGACATCTGAAGCAGGGTTAACGGAGTGTGAGTAGCATCAATGGCCGAAGGTATGATTTCTTGGTTATTAAATTTTTTTTTCAATTTTTAAGTGTTTATTCCGCATTATAAAAATGTTATTAAGCTAACATCTTTATCACAGCTCCCCCACTGGGACAAATTTGCGATAAAAGGTGCGGGTTGTTTTCATTAGGTTTGCATCACTGCAGTTTAAATACACGGTTTGGCTTCCACTCCCTCGATTAACAAACGCCAGCTAAGAGAACTCCTTATTCTCTATGAAAGGGTGGAGGGTGCCAAACTAAACTCACAATGTGTTCATGGAGCAACCTTAATAATTGAGGTTAGCATGTATGGATGCATGGTATTTTTTTATTATAGAAAATTATAAGAAATTGATGTGATATAAGGAATTAATGTACTTAAAATGATATATTTGTTAATATTTATATATAGAAAAATATAAAAAAAATTAATATGATAAAAGAATCCAATGTGGTTTAAATTATGATAAAATTCAAAATTCAATTTTATTCGTAATAAAAGTTATAATAATTTATATATAAAATTTTTGTTAATAAAGAGATTATAAAGTGAGTTTCAAATTGTAGTAATTTTATAGATGTGTAAAAGTTTTTTCAATTTTTAATTATTAAATTTGATAATGATAAATATTTTATATATATATAATTTAAAATTATTTTTATTATAATTTTTTAATATTATTTTACAATATTAATTCAATTAAATAAATATATAAAAATAAATATTAAATCAACAAATTTATATAATTATCAATAAAAATTAATAATTATAGTTTTATATATAAATTTTTTTTTTTAAATACATATGTATATATATCTTACAAACAAACCATTTATGTGGTTACTAAGTAAGAGCTTGCGACAAGTGTGGAAATCTCTACAAATAGAAGGTATGATGACGGTTGGAGATGTGTATCAATTACTAATATAATTTAATGGTGATATGTAATGAAATAAACAACCGCAAAAATAAAAAGACAACTTTTTAATGTTTTTTTTTTTGTAAACATTGTAGAGCTCTATGTATTATCTATTTTCAAAAGTTTTTTACATCTATACTCTCTGGGTAGTCACCTGCCCGAAGGAAACCAGGTGACCACCAAGTTCATAATTATCCATCCACTGTCTCTATGTTGATTGTCACTGCTATTAGCTCTAAAAATCAAAACAGACATGCTTATTTCCTTCATCACGTCAAAATTCAGAAAACAAAACTATCTTAATCTCCAGATTAGTCCTCATCTGAGGAGGCTCTCGGAGCTGATGCCTTTGCATTGGGGTCAGGCAACTCACATCTTTGTTCCAATTTCCACTTTATCGCTGTCAGGGTTTGCTCAATCCTTCCCAGGGCAAGATTGTTCCGGTACGTCTGTATCTGTATGGTCGCTATTTCTTTGAGCAGTTCCGCACGAACCGGATCCTTCTCCTTGCTTCTTTCCTGTTTATCTAGTACTTCTCCTTCCAAGTGTTCCTGGTGGAGAGTCATGGCCCAAGCCACGATATGTTTCATTATCCAGTATTGTTGCATGGTCTTTTTGAACAACGATTGTCTTCCATTCGTTGTCCCAGGATCCTATAACATTCCTTCCCATTCTTCCATTGGTATGTCCCTGCATCTTAGGTTGTCTCTTAGATCCTGCTCCCAGCTCCAAATTTGGTCTCTAACTTCCTTTGGATTTCCTTCCATGTATGAGTTAATGATCTTCTTCATTTGGTCTCCATCAGGCTTCCTGCCCCTTTTCTTTCCTTGACTACTGGTTCCTTCTTCTTTCTTTACTATCCTCTTGCTTCTCCTGGGAGCCATTTTCCAATCAGCTTGGTCTTTAACACCTTTTCCCTGTTGCTCTTTGTCCTATTTTGTAGTCTTGTCCTGTTTTGAATCAAGACCTATCACAAAATAACCACGAATGTCAACCGTCTCATTTAGATTTACATTATTTTCTGTGGGTTCCCCCCTCGCCATCTCAGATTTTCCAGCCTCTGGTTTTCCAGCCTCTAGGTTTTAGTCCTCTGGCTTCCCTCACTAATAAGCTTGAATTTGGTTTGGGAAATTCTTTGGGTCATAGGGTAGTAGTGGTTACTTTGCTTTTCCCAGCCCATGCAGGGGTCCCCCTTTTGCTTATTTTGCCTCTTCTCACCCGAGGGCTCACACATGGTGCGAATTAGGCTACTGTGGCCTCCTCTTATCTTGGTTTTCTCAGGTTTACCGGCCAGTTTTCTTCCAGTTAAGCTTCCTCCCCTCCCCCTATGGTACAGCTCCATCTCCTCGGGTTTTTGGGTTTTCCTTGCCCAACTACCCTCGTCCAGGGCTACAGGCATTCTTCCTACCCCTAGAGTATGGTATGCTAGGAGCTCTATTCTAAGCCGGAGGTTAGTGGAATTTAGTTCGGCCAGGCCTTTGTGCTCAAACTGCTCGCCCTCTCTCCTATCTGCCTCTCCATCCCGATCAGCCGGGAACTCTTTGAAATGTTTTTCTATCAGACCTCTGAGAATTCTATTAAAATTGAGGTGATAATACCAAGTGTGCATACCATACTGCATTCCTAACTTATTTCTCAAACAATTTGCACTATCAAAGATTAAGGCTGGAAAGGTCACATACCCTTTTACCATTCGTCGCCTTGCTTCCTCCTTCTGCATCATCTTCATGCCTGTTCTTCCTTTCTCTTCACCTTTCTTCTCTCCCATCCACATGCAAATTACCTCCTTTCCTTTTGCCTTAGACTTTATTCCTTTTTCATTCCCTCCTCCTGTCTTTACCGCCAGCTGTCCTATTGTTTCCTTGGCATGCCTCCCTTCCCTTCTGCCTTGGGATGCTGCCCACTTGTCCTGTCCACCATCCTGCATTAACTCCTTTCCTCTCCTGGTTTCTCTTGTCGTCGGGTTGCTGACTCGGCCCTGCCACTTGTCGTTATTGGGCTGCTCGTCCTCGATTTTCCTATTCTGCCCTCTCCACTTCCACTCCTTTCCATCTCTGCCCCCGTACTCTCGGGGATTGTCTTTACACTTCCCTCCTCCATCATCCTACCGAACTCTAATCTTCCCCTATCCTATTCTACCTCTGTCCTGTACTTTTCCACCTGCGACTGTCCTTTTCCTTTTTCGCTCCCATCTTTTCCAGGCAAATTCTCTAGATGACCACCTTTGATCCTATCTTGTTCTATCAATTGGATCAAATGCTCCATGTCCTTCTTTTGGTAGAGCTCTTCCGCGCTTGCATCCAGTTGCTGGTCTCCTTTCAGACATCCCCAGTTCGCAAGACAGTCTACAGGCGCGTTTCCTTTACGTCTCACATGGGAAGGTAATATGTAGGCTACCCTTCTCAATTGCTAGCTTATTTATTTAATTATCCATGCAGTCCGCCAACTTTGGCTTAGCTTCTCTGTTGATGCTCTGTGTTGTAATTGTGTGAGTATGTCTATCACTAGCTTCGAATCTCCTTCTATTTAGAGTTTTTGATACCCTTCGAGTTCTGCCTCTGTCATCTCTGAATATTCCTCCTATACCCGCCTCCCTTGGATTCCCTTTTGCCGCGCTGTCAAAGTATAATTTTGTGAATCCCTGTGGTGGGTTCCTGTAGTGGTCATCTTCTCCTTCTTTTCGAGTCTTATGTTTGCTTCCATCCATGTCTGTGGTTCTTATTTTGATTTGCAGGCAGTTCATAATACATGCCTCCATTTGGTCTTCCTTCCAGTCTTCCTCATTCCATTTCTCGAGAATTATGGTTTCTCTTATGTTTTGTGCTGTTTGACTCCATATTTCCTTCTTAGCTTTTCTGTCTTCCTTGAATATCAACTGATTTCTTACTTTCCATATGTTCCACAGGAGGAACCCGATGGATAGATTCCAGGCTCTATTCAAGATTACATTACGGTATGGTTTACTCCTCCATTTCTCTACAGTTGTAGTTATGCTGCTTGTTTCTCAGTCGCTGATCTCGAAGAGCTGTTGGTGGTTTTGCCACAGGTTATCGCTGACTCGACAAGAGTTGGTCAAGTGTTCCGTTGTTTCTTCTTGTTCCTGGCAAAGGTCACAATGCGATGGACCGTGTGTCCCCTTCCTTCTCAATTAGTCCCAGGTTAAGGCTCGCCCATGGACCAGTATCCAAGTAAATAACGCTATCTTTGGCCATGTTTTCATTTTCCAGATTCTATCCCACTTTTTAATTTCTGGGTTCGCTACTACTACCAGCCTTTATGTAATATCCTTTTGTTGTCGTGAACATTCCTTTATTGCATTTCCCCCATGTTATAATATTCATTCCTTGTTTGACTGCAATTTTCCTTGTCTCAATCTCCTTTTTGTAATTGGTCCATCGCTATGTTTTTGGTGCTTCGTGCCAGTCCTTTTTCATTTTCCATTCTCTCTAGTAGCCATCCCTTTCCGGCAACCAATAGTTCTTGGCTGCATCTTCCTCCATTTGGGTGGTGAACTGCTGAATATCTTGGAGTTGGGGTTGCTGGTGAAGGGTTTCTCTCTGCTGCCATGCCTCAGTCTAGAAGTTTGCTTTGTCACCCTCCCTGATTTCCCAAAAACTATGTTTTCTTATCAGATCTCTGTTTGACCTTGCTAGGTTCTAAATTACGGAGCCTTTCTTTTCTGATTGGCTTCTCAATTTTCCTTCAGGGGCTCTTGCCATCTCATATTTCTTTTCCCACAAGGTCTGCCATAGATCTTCTCCTCCTTGTATCCACCTCCACCACAGTTTTGCACCCCTTACTTGGTTAAGAATATATGGATCTCGCAACCCTAATCCTCCTTTAGTTAGAGATTTGCTTAGCCATTTCCATGAGAGCAATGCCCACTTTTTAGTTTTGTTTGTTCCTTTCCATTGAATTTTTTTTAAAATCTCCACCAATTTTTAGCATACTATATTTGGAATTGCTTAGCTGGTCATTTGGTATATTGGTATTGACTGGAGGACCAACTTAAGGAGAATGAGGGGCTCGGTGTGTTTAGAGTTCTGTGCGTCTAGTTGTCCATTCTTTTTTGAATTTTCCCTATCAGACCTCCCCAGTTAGCAATTCTATTTTGCTTATCACTAAGCTGGACACCTAGATATTTGGTGGGGAACTTTCCTACTCAGAACCCCATTATTCTTGCTAGGAATGATTGGGAAATCATTGGGGTATTGAAGAAGAAGATTTATGTTTTATCTTTATTTATCTCTGTACCTGATGCTAGTGTGAAATTTTCAAGTATTTCCACTATTTGCTTTACCTCCTTGAGGTTGGCTTGTCCATACATCATGACGTCATCTACAAATTGTTGATGTGTGATGGGTACTTCTTCTCCCCACAATCTGAGACCTTTTAGCTTTCCGCTATTCACTCTTTCTTTTATTAGTCTGCCCAGACCATCAACAACTATTATGAACAGGAATGTGGAAAGAGGGTCCCCCTGTCTAAGCCCTCTAGATGGCTTAAAAGTTTCTGTAGGAGTCCCATTTAGCATTATGGACATACTTGGAGTGGTGATCATAGACATTATCCATTCCGTCCATCTATCATTGAAACCGTAAGCTTTTAGTATTTTCTGGAGGTATTCCCATCTTATCTTATCATACACTTTAGCTAGGTCGAGTTTGATCATCATCCCTTTGTGTCTTGAGTTATTCAGTGAATGGATCACCTCTTGTGCCACTATTATTCCATCCACTATTTGTCTCCCTTTCACGAAACCTGTTTGTTCCTCTGAAATCAATTCTGGAAGGAAAGATTTTAATCTATTCACCATTATGGTGGCTACGATTTTGTAGATTACATTGCATAATGAAATTGGTCTGAAACCTTGTGGCTTATCAGCCTGTTCTAGCTTCAGAATCAATGCAAGGAAGGTTGCATTCCAGGCTGGGTGCATTCTCTTCGTACATCTTGATTCTTCTATGGCATTTACAATGTTTTGCTTCATAAAGCTCCAGGTTTCTTGGAAGAATTCTGCTATGCATCCATCCGATCCTTGGGCTTTGTTCTTTGCCATTGTCTTCATTGTCACTTCTACCTCTTTTTCAGTAATCACCCTTAGGAGTGCCATATTTTGTTCTCGATTTACCTTTCTAGGTCTATATTGACTTATTTTTGCTATCTCCTCTTCTCTATTGTTTTGTGTCTCTGTTAGGATTCCTTTGAAGTGATGTATCAGCGGCCTTTCCATCTCCTCTTTCTAGGTTAACCTGTTATCTTGGTTCTCTCTGAGGGAGAATATTCTGTTCTACTGTCTATGCTGTTGCATGGCTTTGTGGAAGAATTTTGTATTTCTTTCTCCCTCTTTCAGCCATTGTGTTCTTGACTTTTGTCTCCATAAAATTTCCTCCTGTTTTCTTCTTTCCTCCAGTCTGCTTATTACCACTCCTTCTTCCTAAGCTAGTTCCTCTATTCTCCCTTCTTATATAATTGTATGTTGTATTATTTTCATGTTTGTCTGAAGCTTTTCTTGGTCCTTTTGAAAATTGCCAAATTCCTCTCTATTCCATTTCTTTATTTTGCATTTTAGGTCCTTTAGTCATAATTGGAGGGTGTGCTTCTTGTTCCTTCCGTTGATTTCACTCTCATTGTTCTGCCACCATTGCTCCATTTTTTCTATGAAGGTTGGTTCTTGCAGCCAAAAAGCTTCAAACATAAAGGGTCTGTTTTGGTTTTGACTATGCATGGTTATTTCTAGTTTTATAGGCCAGTGGTCTGATCCTTGGCATGGTAGGATTGTCGCTTCATAGAAAATGTCTCTCCCTATAAAGTTTTTTGTAGCTAGAAACCTATCCAACCTGGAGGCTATCTGTTTACTTCCTCCTTTTCGGTTGTTCCAGGTGAATTTTCCATTAATGGTTTATATATCAAACATTTTTAGGGCCGACTGAGTTTCTCTAAATCTTTCCATGTCTGGTTCTTCCCGTTGCAATCCCCCCTTCTTCTCCTCTTTTGAAGTTGTCATATTAAAATCGCCTGCTATCAGCCACAATTTTTCCTAACTGTTGCATTTGGAGGAGGAAGTTTTCTCTTTCTATTGGTATATGGGGTCCATAAATCGCCGAGACCAAGAACCATTCTCTATGGCTTATTAGTCTGAATCTCCCGGACAATATCCTTTTCATTCCTATTCAATAGTCTACTGTAACTTCTGCGGGGTTCCATAGGATTGTGATTCCCCCCGCACTGCCTTTTGCGTCAATTGTCATACTTTCATAAGTAGGTTTAATTTTTTTTAGAATCTCCTCCATTTTCCCCACGGTTATTTTTATTTCTTGTAACAACATAATTTGGGGTTTCTCCCTTTTTATCCTTTCTGCTAGGTATCTCTGCTTACCTTTACTATTGAGACCTCAAATGTTCCAAGATGTAATGATCATTGGATGGTTGGGGTTGTTTGGTGGAAGACCGCTGAGAGCGGTCCTACTCTTCCTGTATTAACTAGCATTTCTCCCATAACCTATATTGACTCTTGAAGATTCCTTCTACCTCTTTTTTTCCCTCCTTTCGCTTTACTTTGTTGCTCTTGGGTATTTTCAGGCTGCATGCCTAGTTGTTCCTTCATTACTATCTTTCCCTGATCTTGCTTTTCTTTATATTGTTGGAAGGTTTCCCTGTATAATTTTTTATCCTCTTCAGGGATGAACCTTTCATCCAAGTTTCTCCATTTGTTCAGGAGTTTCCTCAAAATTTATTCTTCTGTCATTGGATCTTCCCCTTTGTTGTTGTCTATTTCCATTACTTCCTTTTCCCAGTTCTCATCCTGTTCCTGTCCTACCTTTTCACCTATTTTTCTTTGGGTTTTTTTTTTGCTTTGTGTTGTTTACGTCTTGGCTTGGGTTGCCTCCCTGTTCTTTTTCTTCCTGATAATCCATTTCTCTGATCTCTTGATCTTCTTCTTCTACCTGCAAGCTTTCAAACCTATTTGCCTTATTTATTTTTGCTAGTTGTTCTTTTTTTCCTTCTTTAGGGGATTCCTTTGCAAGTTTTTTCCTATATTTTATCTCTTGAAACCCGTCATTATCTTCTTGATGTTTCCTCTTTTGCTTACTCTTCCGTTCTTCCTCTTCTGCGTTGAGGGGGCATTCCTTGTAAAGGTGCCCGTACTCATGGCATTTTCTGCACCTAAAGGGGATGTGCTCATAGTCTAGTGCCTGCTGCCACCCCTCCTCATGGTATTCTAGCTCCACTGCCCCTAGAATAGGGTTCGCTATGTTCATATAGATGCAGATTCTTGCATAAGAGGTATATCTTCCCTTCTTTTTTGATTCAACGATTTTAACGATACTACCTATGGTATTACTTATTCCTTCCAGAATATCAGAGTCCCAGAAATCGATTTGTAATCCAAATATTCTTACCCACACTGGGGCTGCTAGGAATTTCTCTGTATCAGGGTTGTAACATTCCTCCCAATACCTCATGAATAAGCCTGCATTATTATGGAAATAAGGACCATTTTCAAATACTCTTTCTTTATCATGCAGGTTTGAGAAAATTATCGTAAAGCCACATGCACCCAGCTTCAGCTCTATGTAGCCTCAGGGTTGCCATTTCTGTTGTATCCATCTTGTTAGGTCTTTTTCTGATGGCCATACGCCGATGAACTTGCATATTAATGCGTGGTCCTTCATATAGCTTCTGTAGCATTCGAGTTTATTCATGGGGATAACAAATCTCATTTTTTTCATTGTACATGGTAAGCATTTTCCCTTGCTGCCTACCTACCATCTTGCTCCGAGGACAGGTCCTTGCGTCTTTATTTCCTCCTCTAGTTTGTTGTTACTCGCTCCTTCTCCTGCTGCTGCATCTCTATAGGAGGGGATCTCTCCCCTCCTGTCGTCCTCTGTCATTACTTTGCTCTCTTGGTTTCAGTGCCACTTTCCTGCCTGTTTTCGAGGTTTTCCGCGCTGCCTACCTCATGGTCGCATGACCATTAGGGTTGCAAAGCTCCCAAAAACCCTCATCTCTCCAATTAAAAAAAATAAAAAAAAAAAATAGGATTTTAACTATCATAAATTTGTGTTTGACAACTTTTTAATGTTATTCCAACTTAATTTAACAATTCATTTTTTCATTAAATTTCATCTTATATAAAAAATATACTCCAAACCCTTTATTGAGAATACAAATCAAATATTCTTAAACTAGCATTTGCACCCCATGTTGCAAAGAAAACACCATAAGGAAAGGCAACAGAAAAGGAACTAGTAGTTTGAAGTGTCTTGTAAAATCAATGCAATCTCTGCACAACATCATAATATTTCAAAATGATATATTTACAATGTTCAAGATCATTTAATCAAAATTTATTACCACGAAAAAGAACAATATAAAAACTTGGAAAATAGGATTCTGATCACCCTATGAGGACACAAATAATAATCCCTATGAGTACACAAATAATAATGTTGAAGGTACAACTGAGAGAATTTCACAAATGGCTCCTCTTCAACTTTCCTTTTAGATGCAATATCCACTTGCAAAAATGATTTCCTTTCCGATGCAATATCCACTTGCAAAAATGAAATTAACCTGAATAAGAATAGAGGAAGAGTGGGTTATGTAGATGGAAAAATTGAGAAGAAGCACAAGATCATAAAATGAAGGAGAAATAAACTTCAAATAACAGTGTTAAATTGACACTGATTTTCTCAATACAACCATGACAATAAAAAACAATGGTGTGATACACTCCATTCCTAAATCTCAACTACAATATTCTCTACAGAACCTTTGTGCCCATTTTCATTGAAGAAAAAACCATTACATATAATAAGGTGGCAATAAGGCAAAGATATGATAGATACGAAATGGGAAATAACCAATAAGCGGTGATAAGACTAAAATAGTTGTGATATCAAATTTGACAAATAAGCTTCTAACTATAATAATAGTTCAATGAATGGTAAAGGAGCTCTACAAAAGATAGAAAGAGATGTTGACTTATGAACTGCCATTTAATAATAATATCCCATTTATGTTAAGAACTTCTAAAAGTATGGAATCAAGTTGTAGGTGGCAATTACTTGCATTGCTTCCCCCTCCTTATCACTAGATTTTGGGCCTTTAATGGGCCCTGCTTCACCAAAAATGTTTCCCTCATCCTCATCCATAGCAATTTTCTGTTCTGTTTCTTTATTTGTTCTCACTTTAGCCTTTGCTGATGGATACAAAACAACAACTGGCAATTATACTGTAGAAGTTATTTTGGAAGTGTTGCAAGACGAGGATACTCAAATAATGAGGGTGTGACGTGTGAAAGAAATAGTGAGTAGGAGGAAACCAAAGTGTGTAAGAATTCTCATTGTGAATGTATAAGGTTCAAGAGAAATACAACTTGATTTAATAAAAGATGATGGAGAATTTTCTATTTAATATGTTTTAATTTTTTATTGTTTATGATAGTGAGTAGGAGGGAACCAAAGTGTGTAATAATTCTCTTTGTGAATGTATAAGGTTCAAGAGAAATACAACTTGATTTAATAAAAGATAATGGAGAAATTTTCTATTTACTATGTTTTCTTTTTTTATTGTTTATGATAGTGAGTAGGAGAGAAACAAAGTGCGTAAGAATTCTCTTTTTGAATGTATAAGGTTCAAGAGAAATGCAACTTGATTTAATAAAAGATAATAGAGAATTTTTCTATTTAGTATGTTTTGTATTGTGATATTCATTTCTTTCATTTTGTAACTCTTATTTTGCAAGTCACTAGTCTATATGAATATCAAATCCACGATATTTCCATGAAAAATATGAGTTCCCTTTTGACTTTCTTGAAGGAATTTTCTAAGAACTTTTAAAACTCCCCATAGTCTCCCTTACAAAGCTCAAAAGACACACCATTCCTACAAGTTAAGTGTGATACTATATTTCTTTCTCTAAGAATGATAATTCTTTTGCATCCCTTATCCCTTATCTCATGAAGCATATTTTTGTCATGTTAAAACTTGTTATATTTTAAATTAGTCATAGATTCTATTGCAAATTAGTTATAGTGTCTAAGATGATGAAACTTTATTTTTGTCATGTTAAAACTTGTTATATTTTAAATTAGTCATAGATTCTATTGCAAATTAGTTAGTGTCTAAGATGATAAAACTTAAGGGGATATTTATATGACTATAAGATCTATAAATTTATTATTTATTTATTTAGATTTCATTTTTATTATCATTTACAAATTTATTTTTCCAATCAATTATCTTGATGATATTCTTTCTACTTTGTACTTAGCACCATCCAAGTGCAACGTTGTACCCTATATTTGGATATGATGATGTGTATATTTTTCTTTAGAAATTATTTAGTTTCAACAATGTCACTTCACTTATATATATATATATATATAACTTGGCTTCTTAGATTTATTTCTATATTGTAATTTATTTAATCAGTTTCTAACAACAAAAATGAATATATTCAATTTTCTAGTATTTGATTTTCCACAAATAACTTAATTGCAATGATAACCAAAGAATGATTACAGAGAAAAATAACAAACCCAAATTTATTATTGCATAGACATATCTCATCCTAACTGTTTAGTTAGAATAAACAAGAAATAATTACTAAGAGATAAATTTGGAAATAGCAAGAAGATGTATTCACAGGAGTCAATTAGAAGAATGCATTGTACTATAGTTCAAAGAAAGTAGAACACCAAACTTGGAAGCTTGGTAACCAGTAACTCCCAGGGAACCCCAGATAAGCCCCTTTTCCATATATCCCCGAACAGGAGACACAACCTCCATAGGTGAAACAACGTTGCCTGGGAAGTAGCCAGTCTGGAAGGGATTGGTCACTGCTCTAGCAAGAATAGTGTGGATGTTGATCAACATCCCGTCGATGCGCACTACCCCAGGCATTGAGTTTTGGAGTTCCCTACCCAGGCGTAGGGTAAATGAACATTCTTCTTCCGCAAGAGATTGGTATGGAATCCACATCTCATACAGAAGGTTTCCACGGTAACATCATCGCCTTAGATTCTCCAAGTGCAGAGCTTTTTGGAGAAGAACCCCAACCAGAATCTTGAGTTTAACATCCTTGAACTCGAACCCTACCCATAATTAACCCACTTGCTCATTTTTATAGTTGTTTGCTCCATGTTGTGTAGGGGAGATTTGCTCATAACTGATTTATAATTGTTTAATACCTGTCGAAAGATTTCATAACTAATAATACTGGTCAAATTTATTTCTATCGTCTAACACCTGAATCAATGGCACATAAAAGGGCTGGTGGCATGAGAGGGGAGTTCTTCCCAGAGGGAATGCCTTACGATGTAAAAATAACACTAAAGTCTGGAATTTTTTGTTATTTCAATTTAGAAGTTTGGAATTCAATTAAATTTTTAAAAGGAAATATGGAATATAAAAATTTAGAAATCATTTATTTTTATTTACTTTTTGAAATGTTTAGAAATAAAAATCCTATTGCTTAGGTTACTAAATATAACAAAAGATAATGAAGAGAAATTTATCTTAATCTTTAGGTTTGATATTTTAGCAATATATTGAAAATGTTTAAAATTGTTGGATTTAAATGTGAAAAGTGAGGAGTATTTTACTATTTGGTAAGGTTTAATTCGCATGAGGATTGAGCCTAAAACCATGGGGATACATTTTAGGTAGTGGTTATACATGTGGTTGCACCCAGAGAGATTATATGAAATGGTTTTGTGGCTCATGCACATAAATGCATCAAATCCCACCATGGTGTTTGATTTTCAAAAATCTCCACAACGGTTGGGGGCTCTGACTCTCACACGAGTTGTCAATCCTTCCAATGTGCATTCCACCACATGCAAATAACAAGCATAAGACACCCAACCCACTTGAGCCAACTTCATAATCTTTGATGGAATTGACATAAATGATGAGTTATTAGTTCAAGTGTATGTAGTGTTTACTCCCACACATTGCTATTATTGTGGCTTAGCTTTGGCACTTCAATGAACCATGATAGCGATGACCTTGGTTTCACAAATCACTAGCTTTAAAAGATCAAATATTTATGTGTTGTTTGGGTAAGTTTCTCTAGGCCTAGACTATTATTCTATTTCATCTGTGGTCTCTGCATAATGTTTATTTGTTTTGTTTTGTTTTCTTTCCCTTTGTTCCAGGAGGTCGGGGGCCTCCTCCTTTTGTCCATCTTTGTTCATTTTGTCATACTCCCTTTTTCACATTTTGTTCCCTTGGTGTTCTATTTGGGGCCTTGTTTTTCCTTCCAAATCTCTCTATATCCTCCCCTTCCGTGTTCGTGGTTGAGTTTGGTGCTTTTTAGTGTCCCTTTCCCTATGAACCTTCTCCTCGTCCCTCCAAACCACGTTTTTCCCTTCACCATGGTGTATCCTAGCTCCTCCCATGGTCATCATGGTTGATGTGGGAGTAGGGGGCATCCTCATATGAGAGTCCAACTCAATGTTGAGGTGTTGGTAACTTGTTACTAGGAGAATACCCCTAGTTTTGTGTGGGAGGACATTAGTGTGACGCAAAATGAAGCATGGGTAGAAATGAGCTTTATTTGGATGTATAATCAAGGAGAATGTTGGTCACTAGATACCAAACCCACGCAACAATCGCTCATGAAAAACTCAATGCATGTAGACCATTGATCTTATTCGCAAATTAATACCACCGTTGGGAAGGTTTTAGTGGAAAGGAGTGAGGTGCAACAAGAAATTTTCCGCATCATAGATGCCTTGTCGCTGCAATTAAAGAAATTAGATAACAAGGTGTGCACTTTGGCAAAGAAAATTGTTCCACAACTGTCTAATTTATGTAGCACATACTAATAATCATAAAATTGACTTTTTCAACTTAATTAATACAATTTGATGACTAACTTACCATAAACACAATATATTGAAAATACAATGGCACATGAAAGTTTGAACTTTTGTTATTTACTTTTAAAAATTTGGAATTTAATTAAATTTTTGAAAAACACAAAAACAAATAGAAAATTTTGAATAAACTTTAAACAAAATTCAGATGAATTTTATTGCTATATAGAAAATTCTAATTAATTAATTAGTCTTAATATTAAAGAATAGGATATGAAAATAAATATAAAATAATAATAATTAATATAAAATGAATATAAAATAATAAAGTTATTAATATATATAATTTTATTTTAATATCATAAATTAACATTTTTTTATTTTAATTATTAAAACTCTATGTAAATATTTACGCCGTAAGGCGTTTCCCTCTGAAATGAACTCCCCCAAATGCCTTTCTGTCCTAATCGTAGCCGTTAGATTTCTTGTTAGACGATTAAACAAAAATCAACCGTCTGATTTAATAAAAAATATTTTAAAACATAAAAAAACCTTAAAAACATTTCACTTTCCCTTGACATCTGTGCGCCAGCTTTCTGTCTGTTTGTATAGTCGAATCGGCGTTGGCAATGGCATCACCTGTATCCTCCTGCCCCCAAAACCCTTCTGAAACTGAAATCTGGACAGCAAACAAACAGATAAACATCTACCTACGATTGGGTATGTGCATAATTTTAATTTTTGTCTGGCCTTAGTTTCAATTCGACTTCTTAGTACTTTTGAATATGCAGGTTCAAGCAAGATCATTGCTGGTGTTGGAGAAGGCGCAACCTCCCTTTCTAGCCATTCTGATAAAATGAAGACTGGTATGCTTATTCTCCTGCCTTCGCTGAAAATAATTTAAATGTTTTCAACCTCCTTCCAACTGATTAATTGAACTATTATTTTTTTTTCATTTTTCTGGGATACTTGCAGATTCGTTTCCTGATCCTAAACTAGCGAAACTAGACTTCCCTCCAGGATTTTGGAAAGATGATATTATTGATTCAATAATGTCATCTAATAAGGTCGGTATTCGCAGCAGCTGTTCATTCAATTTATGTTCGTAAGGTTGACGTCGCAAGAATATTAGCGGATATTTGTTAAAATATTATGGTTGACCTGTATTAATTTTAGGTGGTAGCAGCGGACGAGGAGCGTGTGGAGACATTAATATCGGAGATTAAGAGTATGTTTAGAGGTATGGGTGATGGGGAAACGACTCCCTCTGCTTATGACACTGATTGGGTAGCAAAAATTCCAGCACTTGATGGCTCTGACCACCCTCACTTTCCTCAAACACTCCAATGGATTCTTCGAAATCAGTTGAAAGATGGCTCTTGGGGAGAAGAGCAACACTTTTTAACATATGACAGGCTACTGACAACTCTTGCATGTATTATTACTCTCACCGTATGGCGGACTGGTAGGACACAAGTGTAGAAAGGTTTGCGAAGACTATTTTATTTTATTTAATAATAAAATTATGATATACTCTGTTTTTTTGAAGTGGTTCACTGTACCAATATGGTGTAAGAAGGTAAGCGGCCTGTTTCCGCACAATCCATTTTTATAGCTCTAAATAATATATATAAATATCTTGCAGGTATTGAATTCTTCAAAAAGCACGCTGGAATGATGGAGGATGACGTGGACCATCGCCAGCCAAGTGGATTTGAATTTGTATTTCTTGCAATGATAAATGAAGCTAAAAGCTTATGCTTGGATTTGCCTTATGAATTGCCATTCATCAAACAAATCATTAAGAAGCGGGAGGTTAAGCTTAAAAGGTTGGTTAAATTCTGATAATGATGCTCTTTTGTCCAGCCTTTTGTCATTATTAATTAACTTGACCGTCGTGATGGTGTTTCGATCAGGATTCCTACTGATCTTCTCTATACGGTTCCAACAATATTCTTGTATTATTTGGAAGGCCTGCAAGAAATAGTAGAGTGGCACAAAATCATCAAGCTTCAATCCAAGGATGGATCATTCATCAGCTCGCCCGCATCTACCGCGGCTGTATTCATGAGTACAGGGAACACCAAGTGCTTGGAATTCTTGAACTTCGTTTTAATGAAATTCAGAAACCATGGTACCAACATAACAATTTGATTTCATGAAGGTCTTGTTTTAATTTCGTTTATGAAAAGAATTATATTAAAAAGAATATTAACAACGAAGAATTTGTTATTGTAGCGCCGTGTCACTATCCGATTGATCTACTTGAATGTCTGTGGGCGGTTGATACTGTTCAACGACTCGGGATCGATCGCCTCCCGATCGCTATTTCAAAGAAGAGATCAAAGAGGCATTGGATTATATTTACGCCGTAAGACGTTTCCCTCTGAAATGAACTCCCCCAAATGCTTTTCTGTCCTAATCGTAGCTGTTAGATCTCTTGTTAGACGATTAAACAAAAATCAGCCGTTTGATTTAATAAAAAATATTTTAAAACATTAAAAAACCTTAAAAAATGTTTCACTTTCCCTTGACATCTTTGCGCCAGCTCTCTGTCTGTTTGTATAGTCGAATCGGCGTTGGCAATGGCATCCCCTGTATCCTCCTGCCCCCAAAACCCTTATGAAACTGAAATCTGGACTGCAAGGTCGGAACTCTTCCTGGTGCGATATAAAGTAGTCGGGGAGAATTAGCATAGCATATCTGACATAGAAGAGGAAGACACATATAATTTCAGAGAAATGGCAGAGGGAGAAAAGGAGCAAGTAAAGCTGCTAGGTGTGACTCTGAGTCCTTTCGTGGTGCGGGTTTGCATTGCTCTTGCTCTTAAAGCTGTCGATTATGAGTTCATCCAAGAGAATTTCATGCACCCTAAGAGTGAGCTGCTGCTGAAATCAAACCCTGTTCACAAGAAAGTTCCAGTGCTTATCCACAATGGAAAGCCTATTTGTGAATCCATGATTATTGTGCAATACATCGAGGAGGCATGGGGCAATAAAGAACAAAATCTTATGCCCAAAGATCCATATGACCGAGCCATTGCTCGCTTTTGGGCTGCTTTTGTCGACGACAAGGTAATTTAATTAATTCATTAATAATCGCCTGCATTCATATCTCATCAACCCTTTCTTTGTCTGGAATTTGTGTCTTCGAAAGTTCCAATTATGTTTTTTCTATTCCGTAACCAATATACTTGTGGTTTCAATGTGTGCGTTCAGGGCTTTCCATCTATGCGAGCAACTTTCTTTGCGCAAGGCGAGCAGCTACAGAAAGAAGTGGAAGTTACCATTACAAATTTTCTTTTGATAGAGGAAGCTCTGCGAACCAACGACTGCTTTGCAGGAAAACCATATTTTGGAGGGGATGAGATCAGCTTGATTGACATCGCCTTGGGTAGTTTGTCGGCGTTTATCACAGGCATGGAGAAGGCTACCGACAGCGTTTTAATAGATGCATAGAAAATGTTGTTGTTGAGCGCATCGCTGAATCGATTCTGTCAATTCGATGTAGTGAAAGAAGCGATGCCAGATCCGGTGGAATATATATCTGTTAGGAGAGCCATGATGATGTCACCACCTGCTACTAATTAGTGCAAACCATGCTGGCCTCATAAACTGAGGACAGACAAAGAGATTATATTTAAGATGAGTGCTATTCGTAGCCTTTGTCTTTTTATTCAACTCGTCTTTGAAGTAGAGGTGTTTTATGTTAATTAGTGTGAATAATGTTTTGGTGAATCTCACCGGTACTATAATTAGCATTGCTTTGTTCAATGTACATTATTTATTTGCAACGTTTTTTTGATTAATCTCTCCGATATTATCGCTGGCATCGGCCTGTTCAGTATGAGCTGATTACGAATGTAGTAGAAAACATCATGAAATGCAAGTGTTTCTATTGAATGTAATAGTAACCGGAATGAAATGCAATTAATTTTGTGGAAAGATCGTCTATAGCTGCCATAATGTGTAGCATCAAATTGGGAGAATAAACTTATATGGGACCTTGTTGCATTTTGAAAACAATCAAGAATGTAAAAGGCATCCGGTCGGATTTGAAAACAGTCCGGAATCTGGGGTTCAAATTATGTGGTTGGTTCAATGTCTTGAGTCATCATCAATCACAAGATTGGGTAAAATGTCACCTTGAGCGCTGAATCGGGTCAGTTGACATTTATTGTTTTAATAGGCTAATACCTTTCTTGAGAGAGAAGGAAATCATTTGATTCTAGTGGGTCAGTAACAAGCTCTCTGTTTCTTGGCAGGCATCAACTGATCAGAGTGCAGTGGGCACATTGATTCCTTCTCAACTAGGAGAATTGGCTTTTGCATTTATACAACTTTTGGGGATCATTGCAGTCATGTCTCATATTGCTTGGCAGGTCTTCATTGTGTTTATACCAGTGGGTGCAAGTTGTATATGGTATCAGGTATTCTCTGTATTTCTCAATAATAATAAATACGAACTTGCAAATTTTAATTTTCTCAGAGGAACATAAATTGGCGATAAGAGAGATTGATTTCTACTTCAAGGTTTGTTGTAGGTAGATCCCATAATTTGATTGAAAAGGATGTTATCAAATAGATTAAGTTGCATCAGGATTCTATCATGACAACAGTTTATCTGTATTTCTTTGTTTCCATGCTTTTGGGTTTTTATAGTAATAAGAGAATTCTTGTAACTCCTCTGACCTTCCTTGCATGTAGCAATACTACATAACATCAGCTAGGGAACTGGCTCAGCTGGCATCAGTTTGTAAAGCTCCAATTGTGCAACATTTTGGAGAATCAATCTCTGGAACAGCCACCATTAGAAGTTTTGACCAGGAATTTCGATTCATGGAAAGAAATCTCGAGTTGATTGATATATATATGAGAGCTAGTCTCCACAATGTTGGAGCCAATGAGTGGCTTGGCATTCGGATGGATTTTCTGTCAAATCTTGTGTTTGCATTCTTTTTGGTGTTCCTCATTCGCTTGCCTCAAGATGTAATTAGCCCAAGTAGGTACAGAAGCACTATATTGGCTTACAATTATTTCTCCTAAACTGATCTCAACAGACTAGACATATTCTTTATAATGAAATATGAAAGTAAATGAAATGGCACCTTAACAGGCACTGCAAGGTTGGCAGTAACATATAGTCTAAGTTTGAACATGGTACAAGCCTGGGTAATATGGTGCCTTTGTTATGTGGAGACCAACATGATCTCAGCGGACAGAATAATGCAGTATTCACGAATTCCCAGTGAGTCACTAGTGATTATAGAGAATTGTAGACCAAACTCCAACTGGCCATCTAGAGGAACGATAGATCTAACTGATTTGCAGGTCAGAACTCAATACAAATAGTCTCTTTTTCACGCATTCAATGCTAGTAATTTGCATGTTAGTTCATCTATAAATTTGATCCATACAATCAGGTGTGTTATGGACCACATCTTTCGCTTGTCTTGAAAGGCCTTATTTAATTATTTTTTTTCATTTTTTTTTTTTTTGTGTAATTTTTTCTTTTGAATAATGATGAAAATATTGGTTTGAGTGGTTGTTATAACTAATATTTAGTTTAACAAGTTTTGTTTTGTTTTTTTAGAATTAAATTTTCAATATAAAAACAGATATTCTACATCAACTTCTAACAATCTTCTAATTCACTTTGTTGAGGTAAATTTTCATTTTTATTAGAGTTAAAACTTCACTTTAGCTATGGGAGGAACTTGCACACATTTTTTTTGGCACAAAAATTAAATATGTTCTTTTAAAAAGTTTCATACTCCATTAAATGTTTTAAATTCACTATGATAAAAGTTCAACACATTCACTATGATAAAAGTTCAACACTCACTGACAAAAGTATAAAGTGTCTTTTTAAATGAAAAGTATAAATTGTCTTGTTTAAATGAAAAGTTTAGAATGCACGTGATTGATTATAAGAGTGGCTCTTAAATTAAAATTGAAACTTTGAAAACAATAAAGTGTCTTCTTTAAATGAAAAGTATAAATTGTCTTGTTTAAATGAAAAGTTGTGTCTTGTTTAAATGAAAAGTTTAGAATGCACGTGATTGATTATAAGAGTGGCTCTCAAATTAAAATTGAAACTTTGAAAACAATTCCATGAAAGTACAGGGAGTTATCTCCTTTGTATGAAAGTATAGGGAGTTATCTCCTTAGTTTAATGGTCTTTCCATGCCAATTAAAATGTAATGAGGGATCATTCCAAACTTTCTATAGAATTCATACTATGCTTTCTCCCCCATTTAAAACTTTCTCATCATTACTAAGGGTTCAGGTTTTAGTGGAGTGAAATTTGGAACTTAAGACCATTGAAATATCAAAAGTGTTAAAATTGGCAACTAGGGCCAAATTTCACCTTCGGACAATTTATTTGATGGAGATGATGATTGCATTAAATTTCACTTTATGAGAGAGAAGATAATTGTTGGGAATACTTTTTGTAACCTAATTGTTGGCAATACTTTCTATAAAATAATCTAATAAAAATAATAAATAATTTTCACAAAACCGCTATTCTTGATCGTTTTTGTTGCAAATTCAATTGCTTGCCAATGTTAAATACTTACAAAATGGAAAAAAGTATAGGTATAATGAAAATGATGAACACATTTTTATCACATAATTTGCGAACTAAAACCAGAGAGCCATGTTTAAAATTTAAAAGTGATAGATTGTAAAGGAAATAAATAAAACATAATCCCGATTGTAACAAATTCGCTGTAAATTTTTGTCTGTGGAAGATTTATTTGCATAATGAAAAAGGCAATATGGGAGATTCCAATTACGTTCCAAGGCATTTTTTAAAATGTGGATGTGACAAAAGGTTGTTGTGGAAGGTGCTGTTTGTATATGGGAAATTTCTTGATCATTGTGTATAATCCTAATGTTGATAGATATGTCTACTAAGTGGTTCCAGTTAATGAAGCATTGATTTGAGCGTTCAATATACTTTTATTCTTTATCAAAGTATTTTTTTGTTGTATTTGTGTTCTTCAATTTATGCCTTATGGAATTTCTTTTGCAACATCTGATGCAAATGCTAGTTTTATTATTTTCAATATATTTATTTAAACTCTTTGATTTGACCAGATTTTAATAGCTTTACCTTTATCAAGCATGAGACTCCTAAGTTTTCTTTTAGGATAAAAAATAGATATTCCACCATTGTAAAAGGTCACAAGTAGCTCGAATCCCTGAACGCTGTACGAGCATTTAATAAGAAGCGCCTTTCTTTATTTTGATGTGTTGTTTCAATTCTAGTTAATACTGGCTGTCTTTGCCCTGCGCTTAATTTCTACTCGAATTTTCTTTCAATACATATGGCTCGAATTTCTGAAGTTGCATTTGAAATTATCATTCTGAGATTTATTTCTTGTGGTTTAAGATAGCTTGATTCATTCGGGTAAAAATCAAAACCTGGAAAACAGTATTAATGATTAAAAGACAGTCTTACCAGCACGGGGATTGCAACATTTGTGGAAGTTCAGAGGAAGAGGAGGTTCCAGAAAACAATGATGGTTACATAACTCTGTCAATTGCCATTGTAGTTTAACACTGAAATAAAACGAAATGACACTGGTTGGCAAAGAGAGATCGAGATAAAAAAGAAACCATGACCTTTATTACCAAATTTCTGTCCCTATTGAATCCATAAAATTGCAATCAATTCAGTAATTTTCAAAATACATCCATAATATACAAATTATATGCCGGCGGTAGTTGGACGACCAACAGGTGATCGATCCCTCTCCCTATTCCTCTCCATTGCGATCGAATTGAATCGTATTTCAATTTCAGTTTGGGGTCCAACAGCTGAGATACATCACGCATCTCAAGGACTCATCCTTTACTTCTGCTTTCTTTGATTTTGCTGCTGTTCCTTGAAGATGGGGTTTCAGATCCCTTTCAGAAGCAATAGCAGATTTCTGGGCAACAGCAGCAGCGCCAACGCCAGTGGCAGAAGCAATCCCAAAGGTATTAGGAGAAATAGAGAATAACTTGGGCGTTATGAGCAGATTCTTGAAATTGAAGGCGCGCTGATCTGGGAAGATTCTGAAACCCTCAATGGCTACCATGGCCGCCATACACGAAGCCCTCTTTGAAATAGAACTCATATTTTCTTTCTTTGGAATTAGATTCGGACTTGTAGAGCAAACAAAATAACGATTGTGAAGTTGCAGACTGATATTGCACTGAGATTTAGTTGTATATTTAAATGTGTGTAGGTTATACGCAAAGCCAACAGGAAGGGAAGACGACACTGCATAAAACCCAAACCACTAATTAATTCTATCGGCGGCTGACACAAATCCAATCCATTCCGTGGCTGGTTTTTCATTTGGTTGTTGTGGATGCTTTCCGGTTTTAAGTGTGGTTTTGCTCAGGGAAA